>CM052897.1:119136279-119170507 GCA_028534135.1 Potos flavus | reverse complement strand
GGAGGGGCAGAAGAAGAGGGAGAGAGAGAGAGAATTCTCAAGCAGACTCCCCATGAGTGTGGAGCCCAACGTGGGGCTCAATCCCAGGACCCTGAGGTCACGACCTGAGCCAAAACCAAGAGTTGGATGCTTAACTAACTGCATCACCCAGGTGCCCCTCAACTAGTACTTTTCTGTGTGTAATTATGGCAACAACTTATTTGTTCCTTTTTATTTTCAATTTTTAAGAACTACTTTTTAAACTTAATTTTTCTTATAATCATATAACAAAATTGTATGGAATTTCAAAGTCAGTTCTACAGGATTCTTGTTTCTATTCCTGGATCTTCTGCCCTACTTCTTTCTTCCATACAAAATCTCATTTTCCCTTTTTTAAATTTTATGGTTTATTCTTTCACTTTTTAAAAATAGAAGCAATTGCATGTGTATTTGTGTATCCCACTCTCTTGGCTAAACAGTAGAATGTTGTCTTTCACTATATGCTCTATTTTCTTCTTTCCTTATTTGTTTTGCTTGTGTGTTTTGCTTTGGTATGTCTTTCCATATTTAGGAAGGTTCATGTTTTTGTTCTCTTACATATTTTTGCCTTCAATTTCCCCTTTTTAGCTATTGTAAATTGGTTCATTCCTATGAGCATTATTATAATCAACTGACACCTCTTCTCCCTCCTCTCCTTCTCCCCTGTTAATAAACTAAAGTACTATCTCTTTATTCTAAATTAATACATTTAAAGTATTAAGTGCTTATTTTACTTTTCATATACTCACCATTTTCCATTTCTTGAATGTAGTTTTACTATAGCTACAAGATCAGAGCATATAGCCATTGCAGATTGTGCTGTGTACCCTGGTAACCATTTTTAGGCTTTAGTTCTACAGATAAGTGTATATCGAATGCTGAGCACCAGTTCTAGGATTTTGGTTTTCTGAAACTCATTTTCTAGCAAAGGTTCAGGTAGCCCTCAACCCATGTCTGACCTGCTCATTGACTTACATATATTGTTAATGGCTGCTTTTAAAAATACTACAGTGGCAGAGGTTAAGTAGGAGTGACAGGGACCATCCGACCTACAGAGACTGAAATATTTACTCTATGGCCTTTTACAGAGTTTGCCGACCCCTGCTCTAGACTTGAGTAAATTCAGATGACTTGTTCTCATTGTTTTTGTCATTTTTTTCTGTTCCATTGTTTTCTGTCCCCTTCCTGATTTTTACTTAGATTGGATTTTTTAGTCTTGTATATTTATCACTTTCTCTCAAAATATTTTCTCTTTATATCTTTTTAAAATTATTTTATTATTATTATTTTTTTTAGTAGGCTCCATGCCCAGCTTGAACTCATGACCCTGAAGTCAAGACCTGAGCTGAGATCAAGAGTCAGATGAGCCACCCAGGCTTGTCTTCAAACTTGTCTTCCTTTTTGTATTCTTTTTCCTCTTAATGCAGTAGACAGATTTTTTTTTTTATTCTGAAATCATTCTTCTATTTTAGTTCTTTTTTTAGTTCTCTTACCGCATTGCAAATCTTCTTTTCTCCACCCACCTATTTTCTGAGTTTTACATTCTTTCATAGCTTCTATAATTTTAATTTATTTTATGCTTAGAGACATTATTCTACCTAACATTTTCTGTATTCTTATAATAGTTTTAAAGGGGATTCAAGACTCATTTCTGTTGCTCATTTTTTAAGTGCAGTAAACTTTCCTGTCTCAAAGGTGAGAGAGGAGTGAGCGGTGGTAGCCTGTCTTCACCATCACGGCTCCAGGGCTCCCTCTTCTGTTGTCTTCACAAAGCGGTTTTTAACAATACAGCCGCATGCTTTCTGAGATTTCTTTTTTGCTCCCTATTTTTTATGAGTTTTTTCTTGTGTTTGCTTCTGTTGCCCTGTTCCACTTAGTTTGGATCCTACTCCTAGAGTAGTGTTAGCTTCAAGAGTTTAAATGGCCCAGACTGCTAACCTCATTGCATGGCAGCCATCGCATGGCTGTCCTTGCCCTCAGCTCAAGAGTTTGATCATGGGGTCCTTTCCAAATTAGACTACTGTCCTCAGACTAGCATGCTAGTGAGGGGCTCCCTGTTCTCAGGGCCATCAGGGGAGCTCAGTTGCCTTCCGTTTGATGCCGTGTGGGTCTCATAGCAGTCCTGTTTGTCACTATCTGACAAACAAAAGGCTTTGGGAGGAACACTGTCTCTTCATTTTGTTGTAGAATGAGTTTTCTGTTTTTGTGATGTTGCTCTAGCTGCCTTTTTTTTTTAATTAAAGAGTGAAAACCTTTCAAAGATTTAATTAACGTATTAATGAGTGAGCCAACAGAATGGTAAAGCTAATCAAAGACATAGGAAACACTGAAAGATTCTAATTACTGGAAGAAAGAATGGTGGAGGGGCGCCTGGGTGGCTCAGTCGGTTAGGCATCTGACTTCAGTTGGCTTGAGTTATGATCTCAGGATCCTGGGATTAAGCCCCATGTGGGGCTCTGCACTCAGGGGAGAGTCTGCTTGTCCCTCTCCCTAGGCCCCTCCCCCCACTCATCTCTCTGTGTCTCAACTAAAGAAATAAAATCTTTTTAAAAAAAGAGTGCTGGAATAAGATTGCTAAATAGATGCAAAACAAATTAATATCCTCATCTACATCTCTACCTACAAAATGTATTTGCACTGCTCTCAGTTTTCTACAATTAACATCTGCCCTTATAGGGTCACAAAACCTGATCAGTAACAAATGGTGAATCAGACAAGATGCACGGCCCTAGAAGATGAGATCACCCACTGAGAGAACGTGCAGGCATCCTTTATAGCTGATTTCAAGTTTTGAATATTGCCTTTTATTGCTAATTCTTTCCTTAATTTTGCCACCTTTCTAATTCTGATTTATGCTCTTTTATACCGAGTCTTGGAATATTGTAGTTTTTTTGTGAGCATGTTTTTCTACCATGCTTTTATTTTTTGTAGGGATATTACCTTTTCCCTTATAACTTTTTTCCTTATGAAAACTAAAGTGATTTGACTGTGATTCTTTTCTATTGGTCATTACTACATGAAAGTGGCTTTAGAAAGGGGGAGTGAGTCAGAAGAGTTTTTCTAGCTTCATGACTCTAAACTTCCTCTTCTGTTGTCTTTAACAAATGATGAATGTAGATACACTTTGAGTTCTCCAGAACCTGTTTTCTTCCTCAACTTTTATTGGAACTTTGTCTTTTCCTGGGTGTCTGTCACCTCTATTCCACTTGACTTGAATCTGTTCCCAGAACTTGCACCACAGTGTAGGGCTTTGTCCTGGAAGGGGGCTTTGAAAGTCCTAAACTCATGTGTTCCAGCCATGAACCCCTTACTGCCACCCTTTAGTAGATAAAACCCTTCCCAGTTTCAGTTGCCATGCTCACAATGACCCTCCTCACTCTGCAGCTGCAGCAAGTAGCTGTCAATAGTTTCCAGAGTCTTCTCTATTCAGATGTGGCAGATATTTTGTTTTTCTCTGCTTTCTCTTTGGATGCTATATAAGTCTTATAGTTGTTGGTAGTTTATCCACATTAACTTGTATTTTTGGGTTCATGGGGATGTGTACCTTATTACCTGGTGCTATACATATTGACCTTGGGGTTTTGGTTTTGCTGTCCTTGTTCTATGTGTTTTCATGGAAAGATTTGGAAAAATTGTAAAGCTATGTCTCTGCCATCACCTTAGTCCCAGAATTATGACTCTTGCATTTTATTCCCAATGGTGAAAAGCAAATTTAGCTTTTTTCTGAACCCAATATAATTTTAGCAGATTTTATTGACATTGAATTTACTGGAATTATTTGAATTGCTGTAATTTTTAGCATAGATTGTATATTATGCACTGATACTGATACTCATCAGCCACCCAAAAGATAAACTTTTTATTGTCCTTCAAAATTTGTCAAGTTTGGGGCTATGGTTATACATTTGCATATAGTATTTGCTATGTTCTTCAAACTGTGGAGTTATACTCAAGAAAGAAATCCTTATACAAGTTTGGTTACATTAACCAGACCTACCTGCATGTCATAGTATAGTCTCCATTTCTCCCAAACCTAAGGAATCATGTACAACTATGGTAAGAATGACTTTGAAATAATAATTTACTGAATATCATCTTTGTATACTCAAAACTTCACTAGGGTCTGATCTGAATTCTTTTACTCTTTTTTTTTTTTTTTTTTTAATTCCACAAACATTTTACGGAGCACCCACAATGTTCCAGGTCCTATTCTTAACCTTAGAGATAAGACTATGTCCAAGCAGGAAATGAGAAGCTCTGACAAAATCATGCCTGCATAGATTACAGAAGTACAATAGTGTTAGAAAGAGAAATGGGAGGGAGAAATAGAAGATTTGGGGAGGTTGTGATTTGGAGTTGAGTTTTTATGAAAGTGAACATGAACTGGGAAAACCAACCCTGGATAGAGAAAGGGAGTCTACAAATGGCAAGAACTAAAATGAGTTATGTATTTGTCAGGAACGATAACTTCTTTGGAAAGAGTCAAATATATGAGGAAGAACTAAGTAATGAAGTAGTACAGAGGGTTAATTGGCCACTCAATTCGAAGGCTGAAAATGATTGGCTGGAGTTTATTGACCTATGAAAATCAATAGAAAGGACATTCTGGATTCTTGAACTGATTTTCTGCAGTTATAGTCCTTCCATCTCTGTAGAAAGTATTGGTTAGTGAGGACCTGGTATAGTGTCTGGAGGCCTGGAATGGGAGTGATGACTGTGGAGATGAAAAGAGCATTCCTAAGGTTTCATCTTCATCAGTTTTTTCTTCTTATTTAATGATCTTTCTTTGGAGAGCTCATTCACTCACCAGATTCAGCTGGCTGTAACTGGTGACTCCCTTCCCTAATCTGAATCTTTAAGCCAGATCACAGTTCTGATTTTCACATCCCTTTATCCAGTTGCTTCGAGAGATAGAGCATTATAACTGGCCTCCCTGCCTGTAACCTCTTTATGATGCCATATTGATTTTCTTTGGTCTTTTTTTTTTGAGGGGGGGGGGCATGCGCCTGTGCGTACAAGTGGGGGAGGGGCAGAGGGAGGGACAGAGAATCTCAAGCAGACTCCATGCCCTGGGTGGGGCCCAACATGGGCTCGATCTCATGACCCTGAGATCATGACCTGAGCCGAAGTCAAGAGTCCGGATATTTAACTGACTGAGCCACCCAGTCACTCCTCCTTGGTCTTTTCAGTACCTTGCTTAAATTCTTTCAGTAGCTATTCATTGCTTTAAAGATAAAACCCAAATGTTACTTAACATATAATCCCCATTATGATGAGCTCCCACTCCATCTCTCCAAAATAACTCTCTTATATTCCCTGTTTCCTTTCCCTTGTACATCCTCACTTGGTTTAATTGCCTGGAGATTTCCTACCTATCCCCACTCATTATATCCAGGAACCCTTTCCAGAGTCTTACCTCTCTCTCTGTATCCCACCCCTACCAACTTAGCCTGGTTACCCCTCCCATAATCCCCCTAGGTACGGAAAATTGAATAGGAGGAGGAAATCAGGATTTCATGAGGAGGAAAGAAGTCAACAATGAAGTTCTGATGATCACAGTAACATTAAGCTATATTTATACCTTGAAAATAATTATTCAACTCTGGCTGTAGGTCAGAGTTACCTGGAGAGTTTTTAGAGGAGGAAATATACTGCTAGGCCCTATCCCAGACTACATGAATGTGAGGAGATGGGGGACTGAGGATAGATGCCATTGGGACCTAGGAACGTCTGAGTTTTGTTTTTATTGTTTTAGGTTGTCCCGGCAATTCTTAGGTATAGCCAGAACTTAACCATTAAGTTAAAATGTGACATTCTTAAAGTTGTCCCTCTCCCCAAAACATACCCTGAAACAGATACTCTGTCAACTCTCCCAGCCCTGTGTTTTGTATGGCCTTTCATCTAAATATAACAGTTATTATGTAATATGCTAAATATAATCAGTTTGTATGGTCTTTTGAGGCTCTTGCTGGGAGCCATTACTTTATTTACCTCTTTGCTTCAGTCATCTAGCCACATGGCCTGACACATAATAGGTGCTCAGTAAATATTTAATGAATGAACAGATAAAGTAATATGTCATATGAATCAAATAAGACTTTGGACTTAGGTAAACATATAACATGAGCATTGTGTTATATATTTTGATTTTGGATATCTTACATTAAGAATTTAATACTGATGTTAAGGATTTGTCATGTAGGGGATCATTGGCTCTCTTATTGTGAAATTGTGGTTGCTTATTATCAAATTTGTCTCTAAGTAAAATTTTAGCACTATCTTTTATCAGGTTACTACTATATTATGTATAAAATTACTCATCTTAAAAGGAACACAGTATTTGTCTTCCAAAGGTGTTTCTCAGCTCTGTTTGTTAGCAACCATAACCTTGCCCTTTTCTTCTGGTAGTAAAAAGTCCAAAGTGACTTTTTACTTTGTTAATGTAAAATAATACTGGGATGAGTAAGACTGAGTCATATTTTTTTGATCATATGATCAGACTTCTTTAAGTTAGTAATCAAAACACAAACCAAAAGACTTTAAACGAAATGTGTGTGTGTGTGTCTGTATATACAGATATATATATGTGGTTCGTTTTTTTTTTCAGAATGTTCAGATTTAGAGATTTCATTTTCTTATAAGTTAATAGTATATTGAAGTGTTATATTTTGAGTATTGGTGTACTATGTAAATTTTAGATTAAACACAATAATGAGTTATATATATTATTCCTAATAAATTATTTTAAAAACATTTGTGGTTGTTTAGGATTACAGTAGTCTTTTGTCAGTTCCTGGATTAATATAATCTCACTTTTGACAAACCCACCTCTTAGACCATGACAGGTAATTGGTAATTTTTCTGAGGCACAGATTTGAATAATTTGAAGCTAGTTGGCATGCTAAAGCTAGTGGCTTAACTTAGTACTTTTTTTAAAGATTTATTTATTTGAGAGAGAGAAAGAGCAAGGAGGAGGGGCAGAGGGAGAGAGTCTTTAAGCAGACTCTGCGCTGAGTATGGAGCTTGACTCGGGGAGGAGCTTGACTCAGGGATCCATCTCACAACCCTGAGATCGTGACCTGAGCAGAAACCAAGAGTCGGAGGCTTAACCCACTGTGCCACCCGGGCACCGTAGTTGCTTAACTTATGAAGAAGGCTAGCTTACTGCCCCCTATCTTGCATTTTGATGTAACTTATGGTCTCTGCTGGTTGCCCTGTAAGATAATATAATAAAACATTGTTTCTCTGTGACATAGGTCCAAAAGATAAAGCCACCTGCTGGCACAGGTGATGAAAGTTAAGAGGAACAGAGGAGAGATATAAGAAAATGGTTCTTCTTAGCAAAAACATAAAAGTTAAACATAAAACAATTACTCCTGATAATGCTCTGAGAAGCTATTGAAGTATCCAGAGCTATTTATCCTTAAGGTTAATCATTCCTAGATCTCTGTGAATCATTCCTAGGCTGCTGTGTGCATGTAAATGCTTGTGTCTGCTTTTTAATTATAAAGTAATACAAGAATGCATTGTCTTTGTTCAAAATTAAACTTTTTTTTAAGTTTCCTTGTATCGCCTTCATCCTTTGAAGTAACTAGTAAATAATAACTATTTGATGTGTTCCAGATTCCCTTCTGTTTATTTACGTACTTCCACACAATGTGTGTAATGGTGACCTATATATGATGGTACTGCACATGTGCTGCAGCTTGCTTTTTTCCTCTTTACTTCTTACCAACACTGTATAAGACTACCTCATTCTATTTTGATTGCCATACCATATTCCATAGTATAAAGTACCATGATCTACTTAACCAGTCCTTGAAGAATGGCCCTTTAATATATTTTCCTTTTTTTCACAAAAATAATGCTGCAGTGTGTTTTCTCCTTCTGTACAGAGGAACCGTTGTTGTGTCTCTAATATAGATATCAAGAAGTGGAAATGCTGTGTTGCAAGTTGCAGTTTTGATAATGTTGTACACTTGCCTTCCGGTAGTTTTACAAATGTATACTTCTCCATCAGTTTATGATAACATATCTTTACATTCTTCCCAGCCCTGAATTTTTTTTAATCTTTTAAATTTTTGCCAGTTGTGATAGACAACCAGACAGAAAACTAATAAGGGAATAGAGGACTTGAACACCACCATAAATCAGTTGGAACTAACAGACATCTACAGAAAACTCTCTCCAATAAGAGCAGAATATACATTTTTCTCAAGTGCACATAGAGCATTCTTCAGAATAGATCATATAAAGCCTTAATCAATTGGAAAAGATTGAATTATATAAAGTATTTTTGCAGTCACAATGGAAGAAACTAGAAATAACAGAAGGAAAACTGAAAAACTCACAACTTTGCAGAAATTAAATAACACAGTATTGAATAACCAGTGGGTCAAAGAAGACATCACAAAGAAAATTAGAAAATACTTTGAGACAAATGAAAATGAAAACATAATATACCAAACTAGTGGGATGCAGCAAAAAATTAAGAGGGAAATTTATAAACTCTTACATTAAAAAGGAGAAAGATCTTGGGGCACCTGGGTACCTCAGTTTTCCAACTCTAGATTTCGGCTCAGGTCATGATCTCAGGGTTGTGAAATCAAGCCCTGCCTCAGACTCTACTGGGCTTGGAGCCTGCTTAAGATCTTCTCTCTCTCCTGCTCCCCCAAACTCCTACTTATGTGCTCACTTGCTCTCTCTCAAAAAAATAAACAAATAAATAAAAAATAAGGAGAAAGATCTCAAATCAGCAACCTAACTTCACGCTTTAAGGAACTACAAAAAGACAAACAAGCTACATTCAAAGCTGGCAGAAGGAAGGAAATAGTAAAGATTAGAGTAGGTTTTAATTAAAAAGGGAATAGAATAATAGAGAAAAATCAATGAAACTGGGGCGCCTGGGTGACTCAGTGGGTTAAGCCTCTGCCTTCAGCTCAGGTCATGATCTCAGGGTCCTGAGATCAAGCCCTGCATTGGCTCTCTGCTCAGCAGGGAGCCTGCTTCCCCCTCTCTCTCTGCCTGCCTCTCTGCCTACTTGTGATCTCTCTCTGTCAAATAAATAAATAAAATCTTTAAAAAAAAATCAATGAAACTAAAATATGATTCTTTGAAAAGATAAAACTGACAAATCTTTAGGTAAATTGACTAAGGAAAAATAAGAGAGAAGACTCAGATTACTGAAGTCAGAAATGAAAGTGGAGACATTGCTACCAATTTACAGAAATAAAAAGCATGATAAGAGAGAACTACGAACAATTTTACACTAACAGATTGTATGACCTAGATGAAAAGGACAGATTCCTAGAAACCTACCAAGACTGAATCATAGAAACAATCTGAATAGACCTATAACTATTAAAGAGATTGAATGAGTAATAAAAACACCTCCCAAGAAGGAAAAGCCATGGACCAGATGGCTTCATTGTTGAAATCTACCAAACATTTAAGGGAGAATTAATGCCAGTCCTTCTCAAATTCTTGGAAAACATTGAAGAGGAGGGAACAATTCTTAACTCCCTCTATGAGGCTAGCAATACCCTGATACCAAAGCCAGAGATACTACAAGAAAACTATCGACCAATATCCCTTATAAGTATTGATGTAGAAATCTTCAAGAAGATACCAGCAAAGTGGATTCAGCATATTAATAAGATTATACACTAAGACCAAGTGAGATTGATTCCTGGCATGCGAGGATGGTTTAACAAATGAAAACCAATCAATGGAGTTGTTAAACTCCACATTAACAGAATTAAGGAGGAGAAAACCTCATGATCATTTCAATTGATGCAGAAAAAGCATTAGACAAAATCCAACACCCTTTCATGATTAAAAAAACAAACAAACAAACTAGAAACAGATGGAAACTTCCTAATGGATAAACAAGATGTGATATATACATACAATGGAATATTCAATTTTAAAGAGGAAATGAATTTTGATACATGCTACAACATGGATGAACCCTGAAAACATTATGCTAAACAAAATAAGCCAGACACAAAAGGACAAATGTTGTATAAGTTTATTTATATGAAGTACCTAGAATAGTCAAATTCATAGAGACAGAACATAGAATCGTGGTTACCAGGGGCTGGAGAGAGGGGAAATGGGGAGTTACAGTTCAATGTGTACAGGGTTTCTGTTGGGGAAGAAAGATGACAAAAGGAGATGATGGTGGTGATGGGTGCACAGCAGTGTGAGTGAATGCACCTAACGCTTCTGAGCCCTACCTACTGTACAATACCCTTACAATGATTAAAACTGGGGGTGCCTGGATGGCTCAGTCAGTTAAAAGCCTTTGGCTCAGATCGTGATCCCAAGATCCTGGAATAAAGCCCCGTGTCCAGCTCCATGCTCAGGAGGAAGTCTGCTTCTCCTTCTCCCTTTGCCCCTCCCTCCACTCATATTCTCTCCTGCCCACTCTCTCTCTCTCAAGTAAATAAAATCTTTTTAAAAAAATGGTTAAAATGGTAAATTTTATGTATATTTCATCAAAATTTTTTAAACGGAAAAAGGGGAAAATAATTTGAGTTCCTTATGTTGTATGGATATTAGCCTCTGATTTATTATGTATATTGCAGAGTTTGGGTTTTTTTTCAGTCTCTTGTTTTTGTTGTTTGATGGGATCGTTTATTTAATATTTTTATAGTTTGAGAGTTTTCCTTAAATTTTCTATTCATCCTGTTTGGCATTTTTGGACCCTCTAACTACAAAGAATTATATTTATTTCAGAAATGCCTTGTGAAATTTTCTCAGTTTTAGATTATTTTCATCCTCTTAATCTCTAGTTGTTGCTTTTAGAACTCAAAAAGATTTCAGAAAATCTGAGATTATTTTATATGTTTATTAGCTCTTTTTTAAATTCTTTCCATCTCTTTAATATTGTATGCTATTCTTTAGGAGAATTCCTCAACTTCATTTTCTAATTTGCTAATTCCACATTAGTATCTATTTTACATTTCTATTTTGGCAATAAATAAAATTTTGACAGTTTTTTTTTATTTCCAAGATCTCTAATTTTTTGTTTTGTTTTCCCATAAGAATCTTTAATTTTCATTAATGTATCTTCTTCTATTACCTTTCTGGGAATATTACTTCTATTTCTCTTAACATATCCTTCTGTTTAATCTGTATAACCATAAATCAAATGAAATTATGCTAGGGCCAGTAAAGAGTGTTCAGAAGTTGCAGACTTTTGGACTTAACCAGTTGTGTGTTACTACTTCTATGACTTCGTGTAAATTATAGAACCATTCTAAGCCTCTGTTTTCTGTATTTAATGATAAAATTTTAATCTCAGATTTGATTCATAGCTCTTTTTCTCCACTCAGCATATTCAGTCTTCATTCATTCATTCATTCTTATATTATTGAGCTCCTTCTGTGTGCTAGACACTCAGAGAACAAAACATAGTCTCTGCCCTCTTGAAGCTTAAATTCTAGTGGAGGCATTCTGTCTGTCTGCAGATTATATCTGTCTGCAATCCTAGACATCTGTAGAGGAGACATGTATTCTGTTTATTGCATGCATCTCCTTCCCACCTTTTTGAGACTCAGGCGACTCTAAGGGAGAAAGGAGAAATAGGATCAAGTCTCTTTACTTTACTGGATGAGACTACAATCCTTTTCCTTTTGTATTGTAACTTCTGTTCTATGTCATCCTCTGTGGGATCAGTGGGAATGAATAATGGCTCCATCAAATCCTGCTAATGAGGGATCCATTCCTGTGAAACTCCCTGAGGCATTGATTGTCCATTGCCAGATTAGCCACAACTTTTGGATGCCCTCTTGCAAGCAGCATACCGTACGCCCTTCCAATTCATGCCGTTCTTTGCCCACCCGGACGCAGCCGTCCCCGCCAGACCATGCTCTCAATCTCACCTCTAGTCTTTGTACTAGAGGAACCAGAAATTTATGTGGGTCAGTGCTATGTTGGCCCTCTGTCCTCTTGAAGGTCCGTAAGGGAAGGAAAGCTTGGAGAGAGGAGTGAATAGTCTCTTTCCAGGAAAGCTGCAGGCCCATACCAACAGTGTTACTTCTCATTCCTTTTCTGATGAAGTGGAGATGGCTGTAGTGGGCGTGAATGGTTCATTCCCTGATCAGTCTCTAATGTGTAAATCCTGCAGGGAAGCCATAACTGAAACACGTTCTCCTACTCCTGCACCACCCATAATAGGTTTCTCTCACCCTGAGCTGGTGGCTGGTGCCACTTGCTTATGCCTCCTCGAATTAGAAATATGGGTGTCTTGGGGCACCTGGGTAGCTCAGTCAGTCAGGCGTCTGACTTCAGCCCAGGTTGTGATCTCGGGGTCCTGGGATCGAGACCTGCATTGGGCTCCCTGCTCACTGGGGAGTATACTTCTCCCTCTCCTTCTGCCCCTCCCCCCCACTTGTGTTCTCTCTCTCTCAAACAAATAAAATCTTAAAAGAAATCTTTTTAAAATAAAATCTTAAAAGAAAGAAATATGGGTGTCTTAGTCTGGGTTTCCCCCAGAATGTAGAACGTGAGGCAAGGCTTGTATGTAGATATTTTATCTGGGGAAAAAAGAGACTAGGAAGAGGAGGAAAAGTAAGTTCCAGGGCAAGTTGTTGACTTGGCAGCTGGGCCTCTGAGGAGTCATAGAGAGCATCCTCACAAGCAGAGGAGGAGCAGTTTCCTCTACTGGCCCCATCCCCTGTTGGTCCAGATTCCCTGTAGGGTATAGACTCTCTCATATTTGTAGGTTGTACATTCAAGAGGCCTTAGAGCAGAAGGAGTGATGTGTAGTGCAACTCATGAAGGGGTCGGGGTATGGAATGTGAGGAGGAGGATACAAATGCTGCTTGACACTGTACGCCCTACTGTAGAGATGCACTCATATACCCCTTCAAATCCCGTCAGTCACAGGGGCTCTAGGTCGTGGCCAGCTGCCATCTCTGCGAGTTCTGATACAGAGAGCGAGCCACAGTGTCTGCTGCCGCACAGAGCCACAACTGATGAACATCTTCCTCCTCTACCACCGGAATAGATTTCCTTCACCCTCGGCCAGCACTTCAGTAGGTCTGACTTGCTTGCCCCACCTTTGTCCTTGAGGGGTCTGAGCCCCTAGTTTGTTTACCTTTTTTGAGTCTTGGCTACAGAGCCAGGTTGTACCTGGGAAACACCACATCTGGGAGTGATGATGAGAAGGACCAATTCTTCCACCCCTTGATTCCTAGGACCAAGGTTGATGGCTGTTGAGGACATAGCACCATATATAGGCAGTTTCACATGTATTACATTCTGAAAGACAGTGTTGCAACACTGCAGAATTTTAACCCTGAGCTGCTACAATAGCTGAATCTTCAATAAACAATGCCATCATTCTGTTAAGCTGGCTGCTTCTGGATAATGGGGAATATGGAAGAACCAGTGGATCAAGTGATTTTCTTCCCATTGTTGTAACTACTTTATTACAGAGTGGGTCCTGAAGTCTGAGGCAGTGTTGTGTAGGATCTCATGCTAGTAGAGCAGGCACTGTGCAAGCCCTTCGGTGATGGCGCCAGCAGGGGCTCTGAAGATAGAGAAGGAATTTCAGCATCCGGGGGAGATGGCCGTTGCAGCAGGGGTGAATCACAGCCTACTGCAGAAGTAAGGTCTGCTGTAATCAACTAGCCACCAAGTCTGCCCAGGGAACAGGACTGTATGGCCAGATTTCAGCATCATTTCCCAACTACTGGCAGGTGGGGCATTCGTCAGTGGCAGTGGTTAGGTCAGTCTTGGTAAAAGAGGGCCGCTGCTGGTGGACCCACATAGACCCTTCATGCCTGTGCTACGGCCAGTCTTCCGTAGCCCTGGGCCTCTTCTAGAAGCGCTATGATGGTCTAGGAGAGAGAATTGTCGATATGCATAGGATAAATCACTGTTTTTACCGAGTGCCTTGAAGGCACTAGTACCTTTGTACTCTTGATAACAGGAGACAAAGATCCTCCCACGTTGTACACAATCTATAGGTCCATTTATATGCCTCTTTTCCAAAATTTCTCTCAACCTTTTTTTTAATCTCACTCCTTCCAAGCCCCTGAGCAATTAGCCAAGCTTTTCACCACTTCTCAGGAGCCTGTATATATTTGTACTTCATGCCCTTTCTCCCTCCATATAAATTGGATGACTGCCTGCTGGAATTGTTTCCCTGTACCACTCCCCTCAGGATTACCCCTAAATGGCACTGTAGTACAGTAGGGGAGTCCACAGTAGTGCTCATAACAATCTACCCAGGAACCAGGGCAAGTTTTTCTCCTCTATCAGTTGGTTACCAAGAGCCACCCCCAGTTCCAAATGAACAATTAAAGATCTGATTGATATCAGGGTACTGGAATAGTTGGGGGCATCTATTTATGTAATTTACTTAATGCCCTTTGGTCTTGTTCAGACCTAATTCCAAATAGGCCATTTCCATCATATAATAGGTTGCCACTGTACCTGCCCAAACGTGTGACTTGGTAGGCTTGACCCTGGTTCATTTTGGACAGCTCTGATTGCACTAGTCACATGATGTCCCATGGACAGATCCTCAGTCTTCACTAGGGCTCCTACCGCATTCCAGGAGCTGCTGTTCACAAAGCAGGCAGTTTCCTACCATGGGAAGCATAGCCTAGCTTCAGAACCCTAGGGACCTGCATTGCAATTCTTTTCCTAGCTTTGCCAGGACATCACACGGCCTCTTTGTCTACCATAGAGCTCTCAAGCTTCAGCAGATATGCTGGGTCACGTGGTCTGAGCAGCAGGACAGCTTGCACCACAGCCTACACCTGCTACAGAGACTTCTTTTGCCTTGGATTCCACTCAAAACTGCATTTCAGATGACTCCATTAATGGGTCAGAGCAGAATTTCCAAATACAGGTAGAGTCCTCCCTACTGCTGTGCCCCTTCCTGGTGCTAGGGAATGCAGGTACAACAATGTGTTCTTTACCTTGGAGGAGAGATCTCAGAAAGCTGCAGGCCGTTGGGCCTACTAAAATTTCTCTAATGTGGTAGCCCCAGAATTTTCATGGCATGTACTTGACTTCCTAGGGTGTCCAGAGTACTTGCCATTTCCTGCTCACCAAGTCCTGTTTGACTGATGTCATCAGTTTACTGGACTAACATGATGTTTTGTGGATCACAAGGTCCTTTAGGACTCTGACAGAACAGAAAAGTTAACAACCTCAGGATATGAAATAGCAACTGCTCTCCTTCCCACAATAAAAGCTAACTACTTTTGATCTTGTTCACTAATGGGAATTGAAGAGAACACACAGGCCATATCCAGAGCCATAGATCAAATGCTAGAGGATGTCTTGATCTCTTCCAGTAAAGGATCTGCATCTTGCCCAACAACTGAGACTCAACCTACCACTTGACTTAAGTTTACAGTAGTCCACTGTTAGCTGTCATAGTCCATCTCATTGTAGGAGGCCTACAGACTAATTGAATGGAAATGAAGCGGAGACTATCACTGCTGCCTGCTGTAATTTTGATGACTATGTCTGCATTTTCCCTTGGTATGCAACATTGCTTCTATTTATTATCTTAACTCCAGTGTAGAGGATAGAATTTTAGGGGCTCCCACTTGGCCCTTCCTGCCATAATGACTCAGAACATTATGAAAGTTACCAGCTGCTTTTTCAAAGCTTTTAAAGCAATTAACAGAAGCCAGCCAGCTCTACAACCTTTGCAATTACTGTTAACCCCCCATGTTGTTCATGTGCCACAACCACTGTAGGAGCCATTGCTTCACTCCATCCGTGCCAGTCAATAACTATAGACCTTACCGCCATGTTTCCAGTGAGGGACCCAGTACCAGAATCTCATTCTGTGTGTCTAGTCTCCAGGCCCAGTCTCAGTTTCAGTGTCCTAGCCGGGTTCTTTCCAGAAATCAGCCTGAGACGTGAGCTCATTGACAATCTGTTTTGAGGTATGGTCCCAGGGAATGGAGACTTGAAACAGAAGGAGGCAGCTAATACCAAGTGTCTGCATTTAAGCTGGTCACCACTGTGGACAACTGAGGCTTATTTTTGCCAGAACCTTCTGAAGAGCCATTTAAGATACACTGCAGAACTTGTGTAGGGACTGAAGAGGGAGCTTTTATCCACCAGCCCCTGTGCTCCATTAGTCAGTGGCTACCCCTTGGGGTGTTTATTTCTCACACTACCAGGTACCTGTATAAATGCCACACTCCAGTATTCAGGAAGCCCAGAGTGGAAAGCAAGAGTGACCTAGAACAGCTGGTTGTGGAGCCATGACTGAAGTAAAAGTGGGCTGAGGAAACAGGAGGCACAGGACACAGGACCGTTAGTCTTCAGGTTTGAGCCTTAGCTGAGTTTCAGTCTCATTTTTTCATGAGAAAAATCCCACTCAGCATCCTGTTACAATAGCCTAAGTGATTTTACATTATCCTGGAAGTTATTTGCTACCCTATGTACTTGAGATAAAAGTCACCACTAACAGCACCGATACCCCATTTTATTTGCTATTTGTATTATTGCAAAAAGGACCATGGTTTTGATAATACCAAACTTCTTAGCCCGTCAGGAATTCTGTTTATAGTCTTGTTAATAGTATAAAGATCTGAATTGATCTTTTTCCAAACCAAGCTCTTAGCAAAGCTTGGAGACAGTCAAATTTTTAATCCAGATGATTTTTTAAAACTCAAATCTACATGTAACTATATTACCAACTTCTTTCATGTTCATTTAGTCCAAGTAACTGCCTTTTTGTTGTTTTGTTTTAAAGATGTATTTGGGGGGGAGATGGTAGAGGATGCAGACTCCCCGCTGAGCCCTGCTGAACACAGAACCTGCGGGGCTCCGTCTCCCAACCAGAAGATCATGACCTAAGCCGAAATCAAGAGTTAGACACCTAACCCACTGAGCCACCCAGGCGCCCCATCTTTTTGTTGTTTTTAACTAGTTACTAAATATTTTGGAACTCTGGTTTTTTAGAAGTTCCATTTGGTCATATTTGAATCAGTGCTTCCTTTTTTAGTAAGATTTAAAATTATCTTTTAAACTGAGTTGTCTTTAGTGAGATACATTTAGTGAGATAGTTATTTGTAATCTTAAATTCTAGAGGTTGGTTGGTTGTGGTTTTTTTTTTGTTTGTTTGTTTGTTTTTAGATTTATTCATTTATTTGAGATAGAACACAAGCAGGGAGAGAGAGAAGCAGATCCCCTGCTGAACAGGGAGCCTGCTGCGGGCTCTATCCCAGGACCCTGGGATTATGACGTGAGCTGAAGGCAGACACGTAACAGACTGAGCCGCCCAGGCGCCCCATATTCTACAGTTTTAAAGTGGAACATTAATATGAAACATGAGAGCTACACAGGGGCTGAAGAAACAGATTGTACTGTTATCCATATTTCTCTACAGATTAAGATTGTTTATGTAGTCATCTACATAAGGTCCTTACAAACATAATTACAAAGTTGAGAAAAAGCAGGTTGGCAGTTGCATTTCACAATATCACCTGCAGAGGGCAGCAGAGAGCTTAAATTTTGTTTTCTCTTTTCGCGTAATAGGGCTTTCCTCGCCTAATTTCCAATTGCTAATTATTCCAGGCAAAAGTAAAAAAAACAAATAGCATCCAGACCAGAAAAAGTAATGATGATTCTTCAGCTCTAGTTTATCTAAATTCCAGAATTCTGATTTCACCTTAAAAGGAGGAGAAAAGCTAATAGCCTTTCTCTGTAGAAGGGAAGCAATGTTCTCTTTCTTTACCTTCTTCATATTTTAGGAAAGAAAGCATTGAAGGCTCCATACAAGCAGAAGAACAGAGGTTATAACTATAACTGGTCTTTGGAAATCCATATTTTCACCAAAAACTGGTATCTTTTACAGAGCTGCATTATTCCTAGAAAACTCAGTTTTTAAGTTTATAAATTCTAGATTTTCTACACAAAGATACTTAGCCAATCTGTACTTCAGTTATATGATTTGTAATATTTATAAGTCATGCCTTAATAAGCTGTGAATAACATTAAACAATTGAAATAGGATCTCCTCTAAAACTGAAGCAGCTGGAACTATATTATTTTCTTTTTACTTACTTGCCTTGTTATAAAAAGGCTATAGGGCAAATAATATCTCAAATTTTTTTATAATTTCCTTCTCTGCAAAGTGTTCCCATTTATTTCACAAACACTAGCTGGGACCAGGAGACCATCTCACAGAAGGCCGGCCAGCCCTGACTGCACACCAAGTGTGCACTGAATGTGCTAACGGCGGTACATTTCCCATCTTACCTGGAAGGTGTGCTGTAACAGGAGTTGATAGACCGGACTCAAGCCTGTCCAGCCACTGATTAACTCTGCAACTTTGGACATGTTTCTTACCCTGCCCGAGTCCCAGCTCCTCCATCTGTCAGATGGTGCTAATTAACACATACTTCATAAAGCTGGCTAAGTAAGTAACATGCATGAAGCTCCTAGCACAGGGTAAGGACACAAATTTTCCTTTTCTTTTTTCACTGGTGTTCTTCAATTTCCTCCTAAGAAAACAGAGAATAAGTTAATGACCTCAAAAGACCTGTTCAGCCCTCTCGTTTTATGGAGCATTGTTAGCATCAAGCTCCTCTCAGGCTCATCACTCAGGGTGCTCATTGAACGTCCTGTGTTCATTGTTGCTTTTTAAGATGCTATCTACAGTTGTCTAAATTATATTTGGACCACAACCCTGAACATTCAAAATGAAATGAAGACTTAGGGTTGGTGAGTTGGGATTTCTGTACTGTAACTATCACCATTAAATCCTCTGTGGCTCCTCCTATTTCCTACAGTCTTTCAGTTTTTACATTTATAAGACTTGTCCCTCTACATCTTGGGCCCTTAGCTAAAGGAGAGAAATGAGAGAAATCCCTTCTTATTATCTTGGCCATACCTCTTTCAGAACTAAATAGAAAAACAGTGGAAAGAGATGTCAGGTAATAGACCCCTGAGAGCACCCTAGCAGCTTCTTGCCTACTCTCCCTGAGTGTAAAGACTTTATTCCCTTATGAAGCTCAGTGGCCATCAATTATGGGCCTCACTTGCATCATTTTAAACCAGTGAAACTAAACCAGACTCTGGGTTCTAGCCTCGCCTCTTTCTGAGGGCTTGAGCAGGTCAGTGTTCTTACCTAGAAATTAGGGAACTGGCTCTGACGAGCTCTCAGGTACTTCCACTTTCCTGCTGTATAGTGCTAGCTTCTGCACTCAGCCAGCCATCCTTAAAGCCAAACATATCCATATATGTGTGATCAGGTGTGGTCAGGTAATAAAGGATAGATGATGAGATATAAGCAATCACCATTTTTTTTTAAATGTCTCGGCAAAAAGATGAACTATTATCATCTTGAATACAAAATACATTGGTATTGATGCCTCCTATAAGAAGTTACACTGTCCTGCAAACCTTAGTAAATTGTTTTTTATAGATGATTTGTCATTTTAAATAGTCTATGCTCACTATTTATTCTGCTTTTCTCACTCTTCAGCCTCTTTGGTGTATCTTCTGTCTTTATTCCACTGAACTAGCATACTCCAGGTCCTCATTAAACTTGTAATCACTAAGTCCATACATCTTTTCTTACCCTTCTTAACCTTTTTGCTGTAATTAACACCTTTTCTTCCCTTGGCATCTTGCTGTGTTTCTTTTCTGCCGACTATTCCTTTTGCAAAAGTCGTTTTCCCTTGGCATCTCTCCAAAATTAGATCCTTGGACCCTTGTTCTTTTTGTCCAGATTTTCTCTCCCAAGCATCTCATTCACTCCTAGTTTCCACTCTGATCCCAGTGTATGTGACTCCCCAGTCTAAATCTGCCCTCTGGCCTCTTTCGCGTCCTTGTCCAGCATCTCCAAGTACTAGCTCAGTATTTTCATTTTCATGTTCTTCCACCACCTCAGTAGATCTAAAAATGAAACTCAGAATTTTCTTTCAAAGCTCATTCTTCCTTATTTCTTTATGTGTATTAATAGTTACCCCTCCTAACTTTAAAACTCTAAGCATCTTTGACTTCTCAATGTGTTGCCCCTTGCATATATCCGTTTCCTTTCCCACTGTCCCTACCTTAGGGCTGCTTCTTGATAACTGATTGTGATTTTGCATTATGTTCCCAGTCACCCATCTGATAGATCAGCCTACAACATAACTTCTGTTATCTCCCACCTGCTCAATAAAATCCTCTGTTCATCTGTCTTTACCCACAGCCCATGACTGCAATCTGTGAGCTCACTCTTTCATGCTCTTCTGGGAAATCCTTGCACTTTTCCCTTACTTGGGGCTGTGAAGAACATAACATGGCCTTCCAGCACCAGTCAAATAACATCTTATAATGTCTTCTCTAGCATCTTTCCCGGCCGCATCTTTGCTCAGAAGACTGCTGGGAGCGGCTTTTCCTCCTGAACTCCTATGGCACTTAGTACTTAGCTGTACAACTTATCTGGGAATTTCAAAAGCTGTCTTTTATGAGTTATCTCTTTGTGTAGCCTACCTTTACATAATGGTCTATTAGCACTTTAGGAGCAAATAGGAAATCTATTTTTTATATCATCTACAGTATCTAGAATAGTGCCTTCTACATAGATTTCTCAGATTTTTATGATCCTAATAAATCTTGGGAACAGAAGTTTTTTTGCAAATTACTGGCATGTCATTCATAGTAGTATATAGTTAAGATAAAACCCTACCAAAATAGAATACAGTACATTCTGTTGAGGAGGAAAGTCTGCTTCTTAGCAGGCCTGTCAAATCAACATAAGTGGTGTTTTTCCAAAGAAGACACTGTCCAGAGACTGTCACTAATGCGTAACTTGGGGTAAGTTACTTCACCTCTGTGGACCTCATTTCTCTACCAGTGAAGTGCAAGTTACTTTTTTAAAAAGGCCTTTTGACTCTTTCAGGACTCAAGATGAATCATTTCAGGATAGAGCAGAATTCTGTTGTTAGAAATCACCTTTTTTAGATTTATGGTGTAAAACATCTAGTACACAGATAGCAAGTTTTTCAGGCACACAGGAAAGATATGTGCGCCTAAAGCTGAGCAGTGCTGACGTTGAAATGTGAGGTAGCGCGGTTCTTGCCCCGCAGCCCTGTGGGAGAGCCACCTGACCAACGGGGTGACCTGCACTGTGCCCGCGGTGCCCACTCGGCCGGTGCCAAGGGCAGAGTAAAGGCCTGGATGCTCTCGCGGTGGGGAATGTGCTCGCACTAAAAGGTCCCTGAATAATCCGGCTTTTCTGTGGTACACACACTTACTGAACTCGGACTTACAGCCGTCTTACTTAAAGTTGTCAAGTATCCGCCACTGAATTCCTTTCTAGGTGATAGGGTTTTAGAGAAAAAGTATCCCTGTCTACGGCCGAGTACTAGAGTAGGTAACCTAGATAAGCAATTAGTTTACCTTCCGGAAATCTTTTTAAACCAGGAAAACCCTTACATTAACCGAAGGTTTCCTTGAGCCTTGAGTTGCTGTAGAAATTCCAAACCTCTTAGAGCCTTCTGCAGGAGAAAACGGAGAAGCGGAGGTGGCCCCGGTGTCAGTTGCGCGGGGGTCACGTGTCCGCAGGCCCCGCCCCGGAGCCCCGCCCCCGGAGCCCCGAGGTCTGGGTGGATCGCGCCGCTGCTGCAGAGCGAGCGGTGGCGGCGAGCGGTGGCGGCGGCTGGAGGGAGAGGCCGGGGCGGATGGCTGCCCGGGGGCCGGGCGCTCGGAGGGGAAGCCTGCGCGCCGGTAGTGCCTTGCTGTAGGGCGGGCTCAGCTCCCGAGGACTGAGGGTTTGCGGGGGCACTGGGGGAAGCATGGTGGCTCATGACGAGATTGGAGGTCTCCTGCCCATCAAGAGGACTATACGAGTCCTGGACGTTAATAATCAGTCCTTCAGAGAACAGGAGGTAAGACCAAAGGAAGGTTTCAGATTCCACGGAACTTCGAAGATTTTTCACAATTTATTAACAGAATGACTTTAAACTTTTGATCTTAGTGTTAAAATGTAGGACTTTGATTTCTATGCAGGTTTGAAATGTGTCTGGCTCTATGCTAGAGCTTTAGGAACTACTGTAGGGATAGGTTCATACGTAGTATAGCTTGAGTGTACACAGACTTTTATACAAAAAGGACAAGATTTTAAATGTGTATGCTACTAAATGTGGTTAAATTGGTCACATTTCTGATGCTTAATACATTGTTTTTTTAACTTGCACTTATATTACCTCGTCTGAGGAACTGCCTTATGGGGTAAAAGGAAAATAAGAAAACCTTCCGTGCAAGTTTCACACTAGTGAACAAATGGAAACTAAAATGCTGTCTGACCTCGTGCTTGTTTTGTTTTTCTTTCCACATCTAATAAGTTTATTGTGTGCAACTTTTTTTTTTGAAAGGAAAATATGTTAAAATATTTAAACCATCGAACTATTATTTAGGTTACTTTTCCCCTCCTTGCTTTAATTGTCTAAAGTCATGGTTTTTAAAAGTCTTTATGAACACTTAGAAAAATAAGTGACTTTTGTGCCAAAATAAGTGAATTTTGACAGTTGATCTAATACTATGTGGATATTCTATTTTTACTGCTTACCCTATGGTATATACTTCATTATTACCTAGGGGACAGAAATCATGTTCCTGTGTTCAATTAACTATATACTTCTTATCTTGATTGTGGTAATAGTTTTGTGGCTATATACTTGTATCAAAATTTAACCTAATTGTACATTTTCAATATGTGCAGCCTGTTGCATACCTCAGTAAAGCCATGTATTGTACATACACACACCTTCTAGTAGTTAAAGTGCTGCCATCTTTAGGAGTTACGCTTTCATTTGGTATAGTTTAGCTTTGGTTTTTTTCTGTTTGGTCTTGGTTTTTGCTTTTATGTTTCAGTTTTCTCAAATGTATATGTATTTCCTTTGAGTTGAGCAAATCATACATGGTCATCAGTGTAAATACTGAAACTGATCATCTTTTGGACCATCAAGAACTAGTCTTTTTTGGTTGGTATCGGGCACCGGCCATGTTTCTGGCATACATTTATTCCAAAGATTTAAAACACCAGGAATGTTATCAGGTTCTTCGTACTAGCAGTAACAGTCTTAAATAAATGACTAAATTTGTCTATTTCTAAGTAGAAAGGGAAGAAATCCTATGTAATCATAACTCTTTTATCTTTTTATAAATATTTTTTCTTTTCTTTTTTCTTATTTTAAAGTTTTTGCCAATGAGAGAAGATTATGCACCCAAACAAATAAACCCAGATATATACTGGGGTTTTTTTTCTTTTTAACTACTATTTATTTATTTATTTATTTATTTATTTAGTAAACTCTGTGCCCAACGTGGGGCTCAAACTCACAACCCCAGTGTCAAAAGTCACATGTTCTGACTGAGCCAGCGAGGCGCCCCAAACTTTTTTTTTTTCCTTTTTTTTTTTAAGTGTCTTTATTTGGTTGACTATAGAAGAGACCCTTCTAGCCTATCCTCTTTCATGACATCATTAGTAGAAAAAAACTTTTTATTAAAAAAAAAAAACAACTGCATTCACGACAGTTTTTCCATGTTTTTGTTTTTATGTGCAAGGTACATCCTAGTAAAAGACTTAAAATCCATCTTAACAGCTTTCTGTTTACAACTGGATTAGCAAAATAAATTGGTTAAAAAGTCGGTCTAAAAGCAGATACCCTAAAAATAATGCATGTGATTGCCTGGCTAAACTAGATAGTCTGGTTAAAACCTAACCTAAATAAACAACATAAACTTATGTTAGAGGTATTGGGGTATTTTTCCATCTCTGTGAACTTTGGCCCTGGTGAGAGATTGGCTACAGGAAAAAGTTCTTGTGTATGGAAAACTTGTTGGTATTCCTTGTTGATTCTAGTAGATGTTCAGAGTGTCTTTTGAGGAGAGTATATAGTTTCACCATCTGCACTGGCTCTTTTTAAGCTTTTTGTATTCATCATGACACTGTTAACAGCACTCCAGAACAGAAATAATGGCAGCAACAAAACGTTGTAAGCCTTATTTTGAGTGATGGAAAGACAGGTAGACTCCTACCCCTCTCTGCCTTCCTCACCTCCAAACACTGTGTCTGCATCCTGTGTGTGCAAAGCGACAGATGTGGGTATAATGTCAGTTCTCAAAAAACTTTGTCTTTAAAATAGTTTTGTGACCAGTGCTAATGTTTAGGTTCTTAATAACCAAACCAGGATCATTCAGATGGTTCATCCGGACCTCTAAAGAAAAACTCCTTTTGGTTGTAGCTTACGTAGGTGGAATCCTAACCTGTGTTTTAAAAGAAGTTTTTGTCCCAACCTTTAAGGCGACCCTGTAATATAGTAGATGACTGCTTAATCTGTATCACTTTGCTACAGAAGTTTCCTCTGTGTGATATTTTTTCTCAAATACTGTATGTGTATCCTAAGGTTAGAAGTGAACCATCTTCAGCTTTACATTTCAGTCACACTTTTTAAGTTATTAAAATTTTTCATGCTCTTGAAATATATATTCTGAAAGTTTGTGTTGTGTCTCCTAAACATTTATCACATATGTCCTTATAGGAAGGCAGTGGGTCCTTTACTTTTGGATCCCCAAAAACATGTGTGAAAAGTACAGAGGTATCCACCCAGCCCCCATTTCCTGATTTCGTACTGCACTTACTTACTTACCAGGGCATTTGAAGAGTCTTGTGCTCTAGTGACTGAGCTAGCCTGGAGCTCTTACCAAGACAGTTTAGATTAGATGAACTCTTAAGACTGCCATATCCTTTGCGAAGATGGGAGATAGATGGCTTTCTAAAGGACTGTAGAACATATTTAACTACCAGATACTGCTCAGCAAAAATATCCCGCCACCCTAGGTGGACTGCATATTAATTTCAGAAGATGTTTTGGATACATTTAACATTTAACTTTTTATTATTTTATTTATTTAACATTTATTCATTTAATTATTATATAATAATTAACATTCAATTAAACCTAAATTCTGTAGTTTTAACTTTAAATATCACATAATTTTGAGTTACCAGGAAATCAGTAGTTGAACAGTAACTGATCCTATAAAGATAAGAATTTTTTATCATTAACCTGATTTAATATAATGAAATAGATCCAAAAAAATCTTTTCCTCCCATCCAAACTAACTTTTCTTTTCAAGTTCACTGGAAACAGCACATTTCCAAAGATGTTTTAAGTTGAAATGACTCATCTTGTGACTTATTAGGAAGTCAAATTTGTTATGTTTTAAACAGGGAAGAGGAATTAACCTCTGTTTCCAAAAAGTAGAACAGAACTTTCTTAACAACTGCTTTGTTTCTAGTTAGCATTGGCATATCTTACTTTGTGGGGAGGTAATTATATCTCTACTCAAACAGAAGACTCTTTGTACTGTCTTTACTAAATGGAAAGGAATGCCTTCTGCCGGACCTTCTGCCCATGCATGTGTCACTTCAGTCTTGCACAGATGTACGTTGTAAAGGCATCCGCACTTGTCCTTGGCCACATAGTGTGTCATTTTACTACATATCTTGAAGGCTTCTTTTGTAGTTCATTTAACATTTGCACATTAGTGGTTTTATATTCAAAGTATTACTTTGGGATTAATTATTTTGATGGGAGAGAGTTGGTCTACAACTCTACCTCTTAGGACCTTCAAAGACCTGAGCTGGTTATCTGCCCAGTCTCCTTACTTAGTAAGTCACATTCCCTTCTGATATGAATGTGTATCTTTAGGAGTTATAACAGGCCTTGCGTCATTGAAGATTCAAATCATTGAAGGTTCTTTCCAGAGAATTTTAACTCTTTCTGCCACTTTATTCTTAAATTATACTAAGGGGACTATTTTTACTCCATTTTCTCACCCCTTTTTTATATGACATTAGTCATATCAGAATTTTTAGAAAAAATGTTTTCATCTATCATTTTAAATAATTTTTATTTTTATGTGTTATCTTTATTATTTTTAATTTTTAATTATATATCCTTCTGAATTATCATCAAAATTATTTTGTCAAGTATGCCACAATTGTCAAAAGCACCAAATACAAATAAATATATTCCTTAGACATGTAAAAGACAGACCTGATGTTCTTTATTTCAGTAGCTGTAGGAGTCACCTAACACTGTACCTCCTCCATTTCCCTAGCAGTAAAATTAGAATAATGTGATTTGTAAAGTTTTGAGATCCTTGAATGATTAAGTGATGTATTTACTAAAGTATTTTCGAGACAATATGTGGAGAATAACTATTTCTTCTCAACTTGAATATATTTTTCCTTTAAGTTAACAAATTAAATATTTGAAAGAGAACCTAATTATTCATAAGTCCCAGTGTTTATGTACTAAGTGGAAATATTTCTCAGAATGTTAGTAATAAAAAAAAAAAGAATGTTAGTAATAGCAGAAACTTAATGTGTTCTAAGCATTGTTCAGGCCGATTAAACATATCTTACTTAATCTTCATAACTTTATAAGAGAAGGTCTAATACTAACCCCATTTTACATATGAGAAGACTGAGGCCCAGGATATCCCCTAGCAAGTGCTAGAACCAGGATTTGGGCTCAGTCAGTCTGATCCAGACCCCGAGTTCTCTCCTAACTCTGTCCTGCCTCTGCTTGCATATGGCCCGTGACAGGGATGCTCTGCCTTCAGAGTTGGCGTGCCAGTGGCAGATATGTTCATTTAAAAGCTATTCTCTAACCGAAGTACTCAAGAATGAAATGATACAATGTCTGGGATTTGCTTTAAAATAGATGAAGCAAATTCTCACACCAAAAACTACTGAAGCTGAGTGATAAGTACATGGGATCCATGATGCTGTTATTTTTCACTTTTGTGTATGTTTGAAATTTTTCATAATAATCAGGTACTATTTAAAAGCGACTCTATACTAAACTAAAAAGTTCTATAGAATTCTGGAATCTAGTGTCTTTGTTTTCATTTTAGTTCTTCTGTGTAGTGATAATATTTGTTCTATTCTCAAAGTGATACTCAGCTGGCCTTTCTCATACCATTAGTTTTTTTGATAGTTTACTGTTACTCAATAGTGTTCTTAGTATGTTAACAATAAAGGACAACATTCATTTTCAGAGTTTCATGTTTCTCCATTTTATAATGTACAAATACTGGTTTTTGAGAGTGTTCAACTTTGTCCAAACTTGTTTGAAACCATTACACCTAAACACACATTTAGTGTAATCTGTTTTTGTTTTTACAGGAGCCAAGCAATAAAAGAGTTCGACCTCTAGCTCGGGTCACATCCTTGGCAAATTTGATCTCTCCTGTAAGAAATGGAGCAGTCCGACGCTTTGGTCAAACAATCCAGGTAAGCAAGGGATGGGGCTGGGAAGTGACTAGTGTAGTAAGGGGACTTTTTACAGAAACCTAAAATTTGTATTTTTCTTTGAGTTGTACAAACAGTTTTACACTATTATATTTAAACATAAAGTTTTTTTTAACATGCTAGTAAGGAATGTTTTTACCAGAACAGTATTTATATAACTCCATTATATTAAGTTACATCTATATCAAAGCAGAGTCTTAGTTTTTATTCCCAAAAATGTAATTTTGGCTGATAAATATTTTAGAATGGTAGATTGAAGCTTGGATAAATGATTGTCTTATGTGTTGAGAAATTCTCAGAACTTTGTTTTTAATTTGTCTATTTTTTTAAGAAAAAGGAATAATTACTATATCCTTTGAATCTCTCTTTTGTTCACCTCTTCTTTTTTTTTTTTTTTAATTTTAAGTCATTTAGCCTTCGTGGTGACAGCAGATCCCCGGCTTCTGCCCAGAAGTCATCAAGCAGATCAACAGTCCCAACACCTGCCAAAAGGAGAAGCAGCGTCCTGTGGTCAGAGATGTTAGACGTCAGTATGAAAGAGTCTTTAACTACCAAAGAAATCAAACGTCAAGAGGTAAGCTGGCATTCAGTAGCAAGGCCATATTTATTGGCTTATACTTTAAAAAAAAATTGTCCCTGTGTTTTAAACATGTGTTTTGTCAGAAGAATAGCAAACTAATGCCTAAGGCAGAAATCAGCTGCAGTTTAATATCTCAGTGGTAACCCATCACACACACTGAGCAGCAGCACTCTGTGATGAGTGGTGGTCATCAAAGTTAACTCTAATGGAGTAAAGTTGTAAGACATATGGCAGCCTCTTATTTGAGATTCCATTCTGAATTATAGTTTTCAGACAGAGTCACTTTAAAAAGCGCTCTTCAAAACATCAGTTAAATAATTAATGATAAATATCAATTGTGTATAATTTTCCTTTCTCAAAAGAAGGAATGGCCTATAATATTTGTTGGATTTTTTTTTTCCTTTTTAGGCAATATATGAAATGTCCCGAGGTGAACAGGATTTAATTGAGGATCTCAAGCTTGCAAGAAAGGTCAGTAAATAACTTTTTATCACATGCCCTAGTTGTAAAAATTATATTTCACAAATTATAAACTTCTTATATGGCTTCAAATCTCTTCAAATATGAGTATCAGTAAGAGAATCTGTTTGGGTATTAACATATACTTTAGTTTCTTTTATGTATCACAAATAGAATCCACGCTTAGCTTTCATATAATTAGTCACGTTTGCGTTCAAGGAAGGTCTCTCATCATGTTTTATTTGCTTGATCTCTTTGGGTGACATACTTCTCCCCTTCTGATAGGCCTACCATGACCCTATGTTAAAGCTGTCTATTATGTCAGAAGAGGAACTCACCCATATATTTGGTGATTTGGACGCTTACATACCTCTCCATGAAGGTAAGAGATGCTATTTAATTTTCATTAATATCTGAACAGCATTAACACAAATTGTTGTTGTTGTTGTTGTCGTTGTTGTTTAGAGAGGGCAAGCAGGTGGGGTGGGAAGGGGCTGAGGGGGAAGGAGAGAGAGAATCTCAAGCAGGTTCCATGCCCAGGACAGAGCCCGACATGGGGCTTTATCTCATGACCCTGAGATCATGACATGAGCTGAAATCAAGAGTCAGATGCTTAACCAACTAAGCCACCTAGGCACCCCAACACAAGTTCTTTTGAATCTAAACTTCTAATTTAGTGCTGAATTATTTTCTTAAATAAATTTGTTATTAGTATTTCTGCCTTTTTTGCATTTCAGATTTGTTGGCAAGAATAGGGGAAGCAACCAAACCTGGTGGAACAGTAGAGCAAATTGGCCACATTCTTGTGAACTGGGTATGTAATGAGTTGCTTACACAAGATAGTTTTTTACATATATGCCAAGTAAACACAGTAAGAAGTTACGATGTTTACTTAAAAAAGTACTTCATGAATGATACGATTTATTTGTTTTAAGAATATGTTCCTCTTTGCACAGAATTCCCACCTTATCTGTTTTGTTCCATTAACATCTGAGTCCCTGCTAGATGCTAGGTGCTCTTCTAGGAGGGACCACTGGGGATTCAGTGATGAAAGACGTCTCTACGTTTATAATCTAGTGAGAGGATAGCCAAGTACGTAAGCAGTCTCAAGGGTGGGGATGACCGTGGTAGAGGAACTCCAGTGCCCTGAATATAGAAAACTAGCATCAACTGAGGCTGAGAGAAAGTAGAAGTCATGGGTGTTTGGTTGGATTTAGTCAAATTATAGGGAAATTAGAAAAGGACATTCTGATGTTGGCTCAGAACACGACCCTACCCCCATTATCATCTGCAGGGAAATTTTCGCAGCTTATTTAAACTTTCAGAATTAGCTGTAAGTTCTGTGTTTTCACAGAAACATATATCATACCATGTTTTCTCTCATTCTTCTTCAGCTGCCAGGCTTGAATGCTTACAGAGGCTACTGTAGCAACCAGCTGGCAGCAAAAGCTCTCCTTGATCAGAAGAAACAGGACCCACGAGTCCAGGACTTCCTCCAGCGATGCCTTGAGTCTCCCTTCAGTCGAAAACTCGATCTTTGGAGCTTCCTAGATATTCCTCGAAGTCGCCTGGTCAAATACCCTTTACTGTTAAAAGAAATTCTTAGACACACTCCAAAAGACCACCCCGATGTTCAGCCTCTGGAGGAAGCTGTAAGTCCAGTAAATGATTCGTGTTTTTCAAGTTTATATATTAGCTTGCCTTAGAAAGGTATACAAGGGTACTCTGAAATCTTAAGCGTGGGGCAGCTTGGTGAAACATTCTGTTATTGTTTTAAGTACCCAATATGCTAGTGCGCTGAGCAATAAAGAGACCGAATGCATTATATATTTATATTTTAATCAAAAGACTAGATTCTAATATCTGCTCTCTTCCACTAGCTAGCTGTGTAACTTTGGGCGAGTCACCCAATTTAGCTGAGGCTGTTTTTTCATCTGTAAAATGAAGGGACCGACTGAATTATCAGATTTCCAGAGTCCCTTCAAGCTTTTAAAATTCTGTCATTTTAATATAATATTTTAGCCCTGCAGGGAAACACAGAGTAAAATTAATATGCTGAAAACGCTTCATTGATTTCCTGATAATTTTTAGATACTGATAATACAAGGAGTTCTCTCTGATATCAACTTGAAGAAAGGTGAATCAGAATGCCAGTATTACATTGACAAACTGGAGTATCTAGACGAAAAGCAGAAGGATCCTAGAATTGAAGCAAGCAAAGTATTGCTCTGCCACGGGGAGCTGAAGAACAAAAATGGACACGTGAGTGTATTTTCATACTAACTAATATGAAGTGAACTATTCCTTTCATCCTCCTACCTTGTTCAGTTTTTCTGCAGAAGTCATGGAGCAGGTTTTAAAATAAATTCACCAGACAATGAAAGAAGGTTACTGGTTTTTATTTTATGTTAACAGCTTTCATAAAACAAACTTTGGTTTCTGTTTTGACAGAATGACTTAAATGTCTTGGTGAGAGTGGTTTATACTTTATTTTTTAGTTTTGAAGCGTAAATCAACTTGTTTGGCCAGGGGTTCCTTTCTAAATAATTAGTTTTATAATAAAAAAGCATGTCCTAAAAATTTTTCGAAGAGTTTATAGTGATGGAAGTAGCTTTTAGCACTACTGAACAAATTTCTACAGATTGAATGAAAGCAAACTAATTTTTTAAATATTAATTATAAAAGTATCTGCTAGAACTAAATGTAAGCATGGATTTTTTTTTTTTTAAGATTTATTTATTTGAGAGAGAGCACCTGAGCTGGGGGAGGGGCAGAGAGAGAGAGAGAGAAAATGCCAAGCAGGTTCCATGCCGTGTGTGCTTTTCAGAAAGAAGCCCAATTATTTGTTTTTGTTTTTTTTTTTTAGTTTTTATTTTAATTCCAGTTTGTTAACATACAGTGTAATATTAGTTTCAGGTGTACAATATAGTGATTCAGCACTTCCATACATCACCAGTGCTCATCCCAAGTGCTCTCCTTCATCCCCATCACCTATTTCCCCCCAAAAACCCAATTTATAAGTTGAGGTTCTTTTTGGAAAAAGTCAAAACCTGACATCTCTGATTTCTATCATGAAGCCTAATTGTTCTATAAAAGCTTACATTTGTGTGGGACAAAAAGAACCATTAACATTTTTACCAGCTTGCATCTTTTAATCCTTATTTTGTTAGAAAACTGTGGTATACAATACTGGTGTTTCCAGGCGTGTTACTACTGGTAGGTCTTTGTGGTGTGTGGGGTTTACTCAGCTGCTGCTTAATCTAACGTTACATACTGATGAAAATAAGTTTTATATAGTCTGAGATTAGAAAAGCTAAGTAGAACATGCGTAGCCTTGAAGTCACAGTCTTTATGAGGTCATTTGTAAGGATGGATTTCACTCACTTAAAATCACAAAGTTTCACATTTAGAACATATTTGTTTCTTGTTGCTCCAGAAACTTTACATATTCCTGTTTCGAGACATCTTGGTTCTGACTCGGCCTGTTACGCGGAATGAGCGTCACTCCTACCAGGTGTATCGGCAGCCGATCCCCGTCCAGGAGCTGGTCCTGGAAGACCTGCAGGACGGAGACGTGAGGATGGGAGGGTCCTTTCGAGGGGCTTTCAGCAACTCAGATAAAGGTAAAAATGCAAGCTTTAGGGTAGTTTATATAAACAGAAACTCAGAATGTAAATGAATTTAGTGTTAATCTTTAGGAATTCTGTCCCTACACAAAAAATTGTTAATGAAATGGATGTCATTGTCCTGTACCTACCTGTTCCACTCCCTGAGACAGTTGTCAGGCGCCTCGCTGCTCTGACACCAGCAGGCGCACCGAGTAAGTAACGGGGAGGCTTACTGAACGTATCTGCCTAATGGACAGGCCTAGGATATAAACACCACCCATATTAAGACTGTAGGCTGACTATTTTTCAATAAACTTTTTAAAAAGTCTTTTTTACATTTTTTATTCTTCTAGCTAAAAATATCTTTAGAGTTCGCTTCCAAGACCCCTCTCCAGGCCAGTCCCACACCCTGCAGGCCAACGACGTGTTCCACAAGCAGCAGTGGTTCAACTGCATCCGCTCCGCCATTGCCCCTTTCCAGCAGGCCGCTGGCCTGGCCGAGCCGCAGGGCTTGCCGGAGCTCCACGAGGAGGGCGAGGAGAACAACCCCTCTGCCGGGAACCTCCAAGCCCAGAGAAGGGCGTCCACGGCATCTAGTGTGACTCAGGTCCAAGTTGCTGGGGGTGCTTCCGAGAGCGGCTCCCCAGTGCCCACAGCAGACGGCATGAAGAGTGCGAAAGTTCACCAAACTCAGTCTGGCTTCCGAAAGGCAAGGGACAGAGCCCAGTTCAGTAGCAAACGGAAAGAGACTCTGGTATAAAGGAAGTTCAGTGTATTAACTGGTGGAGAGACTGTTTATTTATAAATGTGTACAGTTTGTTTTTTCTTGTAATGTGAGCATGGGAGCATTGCAGGACTGCTTAATACCAGTCTTAACATTTTTTATGTTTTTGGTTGGTTTTGGTGGTTGTTCCTTTTTTTTTTTTTTTGGCAGCTAAAGATACATGCAGATTACTGTTAAACTGTAGCTTTTTTTTTTTTTTTTTTAAAGATGTTTTCCCCAGATTATTTAGAACATGTAAGCCTGGTATTTTTAATCAGATGAAATATTTATGAAGTGGATTTTCTCTTTATTCTGCATTCATCATGACTTTCTAATACCAGCCAATTGTGATATTTACAATATTTGCCCAAAACTAAAGGTTTGCAAATACTGGGATTTTACCAGTGTTTCTCTGATAAACTTTGTGTGCAGAATTTGAAATTGTAGCATTGGCACCTAAAATCTTCATGCAATGATATGTTTATGATATTTCAGAACTTACACTGAAACATAAAGTCCTTGGTGAACAAACGATAAAACTTAATAAGTTTTCCATTTTTATCAACTGGAATACCTTATATTTGTTTTTCACTGCACATTCCTCATTTTTCATCCATTTAACCTGCCAATTATTTAATTTTTTTAATCTGTAGTTTTTAGTATCTGCTTATATTTTTTTACTTTGATGCCTTTGCCTTTTGAAATTGGCATGTCTTTATTTTTCTTCTTTGATTAAAAATGTGTGTGTATGTATGTGTGTGTATATATATATATATGTATCTTTTTTTTTAAATCATATTAACTTTACCAAGTGAAACCAAGCCATACTGTTTTTGAGCCAATTTAAGAAGATTGCAGTTTTTAAAGTGTAGCACGTCAGAGTGGCGAGTACCCGTGAAATGACTCCGTGTGTTCTGGACTACCGAGAGAAAAATGCCATAAGGTTTTTGTTGAAAGTTTTAGTGTTGTCTGAAAAATGAGAAGGAAGGCAACTGACTGTAGTAAGTTTAAAAAAACACACACACACACAAAGAGGGCCTAAGAGAGTGAGTAGTTTTGTCTTAAAGTAAAAATGTCTGGTTGCACCAGAATATGAAAGGAGATAGTAAAAGCTAAACTTGAGGGCGTGTAGTAAGTCGTAGAAGGCTTGGGGGAAGTGACTTTTATTTGCCTTGGTTTATGGGTTTGAAAGGAAACAATGAAATGTGTTGAAAATTTGACCATATTATATCAGTTTTGGTGGATTTATTCACAAGAGGGGAAAAAAGACTGATGAATCTTTTACTGTAAAATGTTTGTGTTCAAATGAGGCCATAGTATTTAAGGAGGGAAGACTAAAGCCCTGTGTCATGGCAGATCTATTTTGGTGACCCGCTCAAGTAAATGTTGACTATTATGTGAACTATATCTGGCCAGTGGAAATGAAAATTGAAGAAGACTGTAAATAGATAATCCAAATGATTTCTCTGTATAAATGAATTATACAATTAAAA
>CM052897.1:119084238-119135779 GCA_028534135.1 Potos flavus | reverse complement strand
GGCCTCCAGCCTGCGGTCTGTCCCCTCTGCTTCCCGCACAGCTCCACCCTGCGCCGGGAGGGCCCTCACACGTGCCCAGCCCGCCCGTCCAAGTTCTGCCCACACCCACACCCACACCCCCTCTCCCCACAGGCCGCTGCTCCTTGGGCCAAGGGGTGTGAACGGCAGCGATCCAGTCCCCAAGCCAGAAGCAGACGGGCCCTGGATGTGGGTGCAGGGTCATCTGGGAGGGAACGCCACGTTTCTCTGCACCAGGAACATGATCTAGAAGACGGGCGGGGCTCTGGCTGGCATGACCGCGTGGCCCGGAAGGGTCCCGACCTCCTGGGCTTGGCGAGGTGGAGAGACGCCCCAGTGGCCTCCAAAGTAAGGAGCCCAGAGCAGCGGCCCTGATTTCCCATGTCTAAGGCCAATGCTGTTCCAGGCCCTTGAAACAGGACTCGTCCTTTTCTTTACTTCTCGTGACTGATGCGTCTACAGGTTTGCTCAAGTGTGTCCAAAGGCAGAGCCAAGGCTCTTCTGATCACGCAGGAAATCTCAGTGCCACCGGCCCCCAGACCGGATTCTGAGCCTTCTGGGAGCCGACAGTGTGGTGGCGGGCCGGTCAGGACACCGGGCGACAGGTGGAGGAGCATCCCAGTGACTGACTTGGAGTCACTGGTGCACCACGCCCGAGGCCAGAGTCCCAGAGAAAGTCAGGGGGAAGGGTCCTGAGGCAGGTCCTGGGCCAGGCAGGGGGGCCCGGGAGGGATCAGACGGCGCCCGGCCCAGCTCCCCCGCCACGCCTTGCTACGCGTCCAGGGCCCTGTAGACTCCAGCTCGGGGTGCAGGGAGCAGCTGGACCCGGCCTGTGGACAGACCTGGAGAGGGAGGCCTTCCTTGGGTCCCTCCTCTGCCCCAGGTCACCAGTCTCCCCGTGCGCTGCTGCAGTTAGAGGGAGCTCCCTGAAAGCGGCAGAAGGGGCTCATCTTGGGCCGTCCTGAGCCTGCCTGCCGCCGGCCTTGGCTTGGAAGGCCCAGAGACCATCACCGCGTGCGGTCCCCAAGCTGGGGAGACCGAGTCACACAGCTGGAGCCCTCGATTCTGCAGGGGCTCCCGTGTGGCCGCCTCCCTCAGCCAAGAAACGTGGAGCCGGGTGACACTTAGCACAGTGACCGTGACGTGGGTGCCACAAGGCGCGTGCTCTGGTTCAGACGTCAGGGCCGCGCCGGTGGACGTGGCAGGGCTGCCGGGAGCCTGCAATCGTATGTTTGTCCCAACCGTAATTTCGTGCACACCCTGGATGCCTCAATGCCGTTGCTCCGGCTTATTAACTTTATTTTCATAATGTAACCAAGCTTCTGTCTGCTACAGCCTCCCGGGGAAACGGCCGGAGAAGCTGACTGTCGGGCTTGGGGCTGGAACGGCCTGACCTAAGCTCATGGGCTAGGTATTCTGGAAATTCGCTTCAGGGAGCACGGCGGACGTGCAGCAGACCCTGAGAGACTGACGGTGACCCCCAGCAGCTGAGCGTCGCCCCGAAGGGACTGTAACGGGGACGCACGTGCTGGACGTGTCAAGATGCCGCGGACGGACACAACAAATGGGGACTTCAAATATTCGCCGCCAATCGAAGTCACGATCCCGGACGAGCTTGGAGTGGCAGGCACAGGTCCGTCATCAAGCCGGGTGGCCAGACGCCGCTGTAAGATTATCCGGGACGAGGAGCGCAGCCGATGGGGCTGAACCGATGGGATAAGCTCATGCGAACCGTAACCACCTGCCTCCGTGGACCTTGGCACGGGTTTTATTTTTAAATGTTTTCCCTGCCCAAGTGCACGGGGCCCCGGAAGTGGCAGGGAGCTGCCGTGCGCGTCCCTTAAGGCACGTTCCCCAGCAACCTCGCTACAACGGCGTGGGAAAGGAGAGCCTCCAGGCCTGGAACGGCTCCAGTCGGGACCCCCTTTCCTGCACACAAACGACTTTGGCGCCTCAGATTGGCTGGCGGGCTGGCCGTGCCCTGCACCCCCACTTCACCCTGCCCCCGGCCCCCACCTCCCGCACCCCCCGGGGCAGAGCTTGCTATGTTCAGAAATGTTCCTCCATCAGCCAAGTGCAGGCCAAGTTAGGCTCCTGTCATCCGGCCATCCTGAGCCCCAGAGGGAGCTGGCCTCTCCCCGCAGCTGGCCCCATGGCCTGTCCCTCCCACGTTCTACTGGTTCTTGCATTTCACCAAGAGGCCACCTTCATGTCCAGGCTTGGTGGCGTCCACCTCCTAGCAATCGTCCCCACCTTTTACCTGGGGGACCCGGGAGACCCCCCCAGACACCTTCCCGCCCCGCCCCCAGCCTGGGCAGGACGGCCACCACCTGGGATGATAGGAGAGAGGGGTCCTCGTCCTGCTCCAGCTCAGCAGAGAGGGCCGCTCAGGACCGGTGTGGCCCGCCAGCCGCCGCCAACCGAGCTTGTGTGCATGCTGGGAGGCCCGCAGGAGGACGAGAGGCAGACGGGGCCGCCCTGGAGGGCCGTCCTGGCCACGGCATGGCCCCCCGGCGCCCGTCTGCACTGCTCTTTACGCCCGAAGCTTCCAGAAGTGACTGGCCCGAGGCCCTGGCTCCGAGCCCGAGCGCAGCGGCCACAGGGCCCTCTGTCCTGGGAGCCCGTGCCGGACGTCCATCCATCCTCACGCCACCGGAGCGCACCTTGGTTTTCCCGCGCTCCTGGGCCGGGCGGACACGGGCGTTCCTGGCTTCCCGCAGCTCTGCCTGCCGGGGCCCAGCCAGAAGGAAAGCCGCAGGTCATGAGACCGAAAGTGGCTCCGGGGTTTTTCTTGAGGAGCAAAAACAAAAGTTTTGGGGCCTTCAGGGATTTTTCAAAACCTCTGATGAATCAGAAGATTAGGAAGCTGTGTCTTTACAAGGTCCCCTCCATGGCCGTGGCCACATTTTGGCCTCTGGCTCGAGTCCTGAGCCCCCGCTTCTCCCTGGGTATCTTTGCAGGTGACATCCTTTCCCCGTTTCCCCTGCCGTTCCTACTCTGTGTCCCCCATGCTCCCGCCCACCCACAGCCATGCCCTGTCCTCGGGGACCCCAGTCAGGCTCACCCACCCCCCGTGGCCTGGGCCCCGTTCTCCATGTACGGCGGGGGGGGAGGGGGGCGGGCCTTGGTCCCCCTGTGTTTCCAGAAGGTCGCTGCTCGGAGAGTCACCATCACAACTTGGCGTCGTTCGTGTGTTTCTCTGCTGGGTATGTTCCCATCTGCAGGATCTGTATTTATTCTAAAAGACCCCTTTATGTCCTGATTATTAAGTAGAAAACCAGCTTCCCTTGCTACAAATAGGAGGAAACAGTAACAATCAGCCTTCTGAAAACAAAGTCATATTAACAAGTCTTGCCTAGATACCAAAGGGAGGCCTGCTCTCGCCTTTGTTACGTTTGTCATTTTATGTCCTAAATTCAGCTCAGGGACCATCCGTGGTCGGGGCCCAAACTTGGGCCATCAGTATGTTCAGCGATCTTTGGGGTCCCTCTCTGAGCGACCAGTTGAGTTATTTTTCTGTTTCTCCCCTCCCCCTCCGCCCCCCCCCCTTTCCTTCCCAGCAGTTTCTTGTAACCCCTGTGATCATCATAACATACACACAAATACAATCCTCTGGCCTAAAAGTGCACGCCTGAAAAGCCTTTTTTCCCCTTTTTTGCCAGCGCACAGAACAAGGGACCAGTGCTGTTTGGGGAGAGATAACGGGCCCCGTTTCCACCATTTCTCCCCCCTGGCCCCGAGAGATATCATGGTGGTTCCTGCCAGGAAATCCCCTTCTGCCTCATGGAAAACCCGGAGAAGAAACCGGAGCAGCCCCGTGCACGGTTCAGGCTCCACCCAGAGCTGCAGGAGGAAAGTCGCCGTGGCAGGCCTGGGTCCCACGCCCCGGGCGCTCTGACCGGCCCCCGCAGGGACGCCCACGCCTGAGGGAAGACACGCCAGTGCCCTGGCCTCCTGAAGCTGCCCCTGCACCCCAGTGAGTGGGTCCAAAATGGTCTCCGCGCTAACAACTTGATCAACTCTGCAGAGAAAGAGGCATTGCTACCCCTTGATTTGCAAACAGAAAATCCAGGGCCAAGAGACCGTGCCCAAGATCTAATGCAAGGTCAGCGGCAAGGTCAACGTCACTCCCTTTCCCGCTGCTGCCCACCTCATGCATGGTTGGCGGCAAGGCTCACCGGATGCACTGCCTGTTCCTTCTAGAACTCAAAAGCTGAGCTCTCCAGGGCCACCCGTGAAGGCGGCCTGAGCACGTGGCGAAGGAAGAAGGAGAGAGCACGGGCAGGCGAAGGAAAGTTTGGTCTGCTAAAGGCCGGTCTCCTCCGCCCTGAGGCTCCCACCGCCCCCGCCCCAGCACACACACATCCCTCCCAGGCCCCCTGTCCTGGCTCTGGGAGGCACATACCATGCTGCCTTCTCTGCCCCCAAAGACCACGGCTCCAGTCCTCGTCTTTGCTGCCCCCCCAGAGGGCAACTGAGTCCCAGTTACAGAGCTGGGTGCTCATGCCAAGCACCCCCTCACCTGTCCCACCCCCTCCCCTTCCCCCCCCCCCGGCCCAGTCTGGGGAGAGTGCCTGGGGAGGGCGCGGCTCGGCCCCTGCGGACTGCTGACTTGAGCGGCCATCCACTCGCAGCCCCGGTCCTTCCTGGAACCAGGGAGCCCTGCTCCAGGCTCGCCGAGTCTGGCGGGGAAGCAGCAGGTGGAGCTGGGCTCCAGATGCGCCCCTGTGGGGGACCCGCGTCCTCGCCCTTCTCCCAGGTCCTCCCTGTCGGCCGCCCCCGAGGCCGGGGAGCCCTGTGCACCCTCCAGCCAAACCCTTGTCTACCCAGGAGCCCTCAGTCCCAAATTGGGCTTTCAGCACACAAACCAAAAGCGCTTCTTTTGTTTTCCCAATTGGTGCGGATCCAGGATGTGGGGAGCCCATCGGAGCCCGCGCAGCTGCAGACCCGGGGCCACCCTCTGCATCAAAGGTACCCCCTTCTCCGCTCCTCTGCGAGGCTGACAGCCTCGACCCATCCGCATGCGTCCCCGAGGACCGCGGAGACAAATCACTGCTAACTGGGTGGCCTGGGACCCCAGGGCTCACCCCCGTCTCTGCCCCATTTCACGTGGCCTCCGCCCTCTGGTGCAGGAAAAGGCCGGGATTGTTGAGTTTCTGGATCGGGGGTGGGGGGGTGTGTGGTCACCAACCTGCAGTGCATCTCATTATTTCCCATAAAACAAGGATCTTGAGACCCGTCTTGGGCAGTTAGGGAACCACTGAACCGCAAAAAAGGGAGGAACATCCAGCGTCCCCACAGCTGGGAGGATGGACGAATGTCCTCCAAAGCCCTTCCCGAATGTCTTCCCAGCATCTGCTCCCCACCCCCCACCTCCCGAGCAACCGAGGAGCCCGCGGGAGCCCCACTTGGGGGAGCACTGTGCTGCCGCGCCACAGGCCAGCCCCCGCAGCCCCTGGAGAGGATGGCCCTCTGCCTGCTCCTGCTTCCTACAAACCTGAGCCCAGTGCTGGCAGACCAACGATGAGCAAGACAGACAGAGTCCAGCTGTCGCGAAGCTCGTGTTCCGGCTGAGGGGGTGGGGGATGGGGACAGTATCAGACAGCGGTGCTCTCCGGTGTGACCTGCGGCCAGGCGGCCTCTCCGAGGGGCTGACATTTACGCCGAGACCCCAGTGATAAGAATAACAGCTAAAGCGAAGTTTCTAGGCAGCAGCAGACCACCTTCTTCGCAGCCTGTCCCTGATGCCCCCCCCCATGCCCGGCCGTCTCTGCCCCCATCCCCCCCACACCGCCCCGGCTCCTTTCTCACGTCCAGCAACAGAAGGGGGGCCCCGCCCAAGGTGATGGCACTGGGAAGGAGGTTCCTCCTTAGAGAGAAAAATTCCAGAATTCCAATGACAAGGAGAAGAGAGGATTACGTGGCGGCTCGGGCAGCCCATCCCATCAGGGCACCTGAGTGCCCTTCTCAAAGGCTCTGCCTCCAAGCAGAAAGACAGACAGACAAGTTGCCTGAAGGGGGGTGCCCTGCAGCCGGCCCCAGCCAGGCCAGAGCTCTGCCCTGAGCCCCGAGAGCCGACCAGCCAGTGGTCGGCAAGGCCCCCTGGGGGCCGGCAGCGAGGCCCATCGGAGAGGTCCTGTTGGCCGCCTTTCCCCCCATGGCAGGGTCAGTCCCAAGACCCATGTGGCGACAGGTCCCCCAGTGGGCACTCCTGCCTGTGTCCCTGTCCCCGACGGAGAGTGCTGTCAAGGTGGCCACTTTCTTGATCACCAACACCTACCACTGTGCCTGGAATAATCATGCTTTACACGTTTGTTGAAAGAAGAGCCAAGAGGAGGGAGGAAGGAATCGCGGAGCCTCTTGCACACCCGTCCCCACGAGAGCGGGCTCCAGGAGCGGCTGCGGTTCCCTCCTTCCCTCCCCCGCCCCCCCCCCCCCACCTCCACTGGGACTTGGAGGGATTTCCAAAGCCCCGCCAGTCTCGGGCACCCGTCGCGGGGCTCCAGGCTCTCCCCGGGCTCCCGGGTAGTGGGAGGCCCCCAAAAGGCACGGCACGTCCCCACCGCCGTACTTTTAGTCTCACGGTTCCTCTGCCAAGGATGTTCCCCCACCTGTCGAGAGCTTCCCCCGCCCCCAACAGCCAGCCCGAGGCCACGTCCTCCAGGACTCCACACTTGGCTGTGCGCACTCGGGACCGGAATCCATCGATGAGGACCTGCCACCGCTGTCCTTGCACATGGTTGTTCACGCCCGTGTCTCCTGTCCCTTAGAGGGCGGAGGCCAGTGGGACGTCCCCCTCCGAGTCCTCGCAGACCCATAATAGGGTGGGTGGTTCAGGAGGACACTGCGGAATGAGCGCATGGGCGGACGGACGTCACCGCCGCCGTCACGACCACATGCTCCGGGTGCAGGGACACACGGCTCCTCCAGGAGACTGGAGGTTGCTGGTACCCTGTGTCCCGGGTGGCAGGGTGGGTATCGGGGCTGGCAGGTCACCAAGCAGAGTGCCATCTGTTCCCAGAGTGACTCTGACTTGACTTGTGCAACCAGCAGCCTCCCACCGTGGACACCTGCGGAGACGAGGGCCTCCTCCCCCGGATTCCTCCCCGCAGGCCCTGCCCATCTGCCCAGTGGGGTGCAGGAAGAGTTGGGGGCGTGGGCACCTGGTAGAGCCATGGATTCCTGGGACGGGCCAGAAAACTTCTTACTCTTGGCCTCTCCATCTCGGCCACACAAGCACTGGGGAACGAAAAACAGAGGTCAAACCTGGGCCCTGGAGGATCAGATCATCAGGGTCTCCCCCGGACCATCTGGGGGTCAGAACATCGGGGGTGCACGCATGGCCTTCTTCAGCAGCTTTCGGGTGCATTAATCCTTTGGCTGAGCGAGGAATCGCGGGGTTTCAGCAAAGGGCGCAAGCAAAGGTGCAAGGGCGCCCGGGGGGCTCAGTGGGTGAAGCGCCGGCCTTCCGCTCAGGTCATGATTCGCGGCTCCTCGCTCAGCAGGGAGCCTGCCTCTCCCTCTCCCTCTGCCTGCCTCTCTCCTTTCTTGTGCTCTCTCTCTCTCTCTGTGTCATATAAATAAATTAAATTAAAAACAAAAACAAAAACAGACGAGGGCAGGCACAGGCTGCACCGGTAGAGGTGAGATGCAAAGCGAGTGCCAGTGCCCTGGCCTTGGTAGGGAAGGAATGAGAGCGCCTAGGATGGTAAACGAGTGTAGATGAGCAAGAGGGAGCCTGCGGAACGGGACGTCCAGGTGCTTTCCCAGACAGAGGAAAGCCACAGGGGAGGGCGAGAGCTCCTAGCAGGGGTGAGGCGGGAAGGGGGGCGGTGGCTGGGACAGGCGGCCTCTGCCCCCTCTAGAGGGTAACCGCGCAGTCCCAGCAAAAGAGGGGCGTGGCAGCCGGACGGTGGACCCTCGAACTCAAAACCTGGGTTAGTTTACAAGAAAATGGGACAAGGTGTCCCATCTAGATTTTTCCTGCGACTCTAGGCCCTACAGACCCTGCATCCCGGGTGGCAGAGGGGACGGTTCCCTGTGAAGAGCACGGATCTGGAATCCTAAAGACTGGTACAATGGCCTGATGTCTCTGTGTGTCCGGTGACTTACAGGGCCCGGACCCTCCCTGTTTCCACACCAGGAGCGAGTGAGCTTACGATGGTTCGTTCTCGCTGTCAGCTTGGCTGGGCCAAGGGACCCCCAGATGGCTGGTGAGACGTTCTTTCTGGGTGGGGTAGGGGTGGGGAAAGCCAGTGGCCTTCCCCAGTGTGGGGGCACCAACCAGTCCGTCCAGGGCCCGGAGAGAACAAAAAGGCGGAGGAAGGGCGGGGTCACTCCCTGCGCTTGAGCCGGGACACGGGCCCCCCGGGATCTCGGGCTTTCAGACTCAGGCTGAGTGACGCGTGGATCTCGGGACTGCTGGGCCGCCGTAATCACGTGAGCCAGTCCCATAACACATCTGCTCTTACGTCCCTCCTCTACACGTCCCTTCGGCGCTGGGTCCCCGGAGCACCCTGGCCGATGCAGGACTGTTGGAAATTTATATCCTGTGCGTAGAGGACTGGACAGCAGAGAGGCGCCCTCTCGCTCAGTCACTCTGGGTCTTTTCCTGTGGATTAGATATTGCAGAGACCCCTTCAATCCAGTGGGCGCAGGGCAAGCCCTCTCTCGGGGGTAGAGGTGAGGCCTCGTGGGGGAAGGAGCCCACCCAGTCACCCAGCACCCAGGGCAGACGCGGGGAGGGTTTGCGATCGACCAGCCACACTCCTGGGGTCCGCACATCCTGGGCTGAAGGGGCTCACGACCCAGTGCGAATGTGGATGAGTTTGCATTATTATTTGGGTTCTGAGGAAGAAGACGAGGCCTTATTCACAAGGAATCATAACACGAGATGCTCCTCCATGAGAATGGTACAAAGAGGGAGAGACTCAGTCCTTCACTCCGACGTGTTTGTGGAGGATTCGCCGCCGGCCAGGCCCTGCTCTGGAAGGCTTCCTGGAGGAGTAGGCATTTGATACGGACCTGAAAAGAAAGGCCTGTCAGGAATAGATATAAATTAGGACTTTAAAAAATCCAGGGGCAATTCAATGAGAAAACGTATTATTCAGTATATGGAACTTGAAATATCTATTTTGACTGGGAGTAGAGTAATTCATCTAAAATCCACGTCCTGATTAATATCTTGAAGGATTTGGGGAGGATTTTGCTTCAGTTCAGGTTAGTTTTGCTTTCACCAAAGCTGTTTCCCCCAGTAGACTTATTGGTTTAGTTCTGCTCAGCAAAATGTTAGCAAAATTCCAGACACCGAGCCTTTACCGAAGACCGCCTAGAACACACGCAAAGATCTGTCTGACCGAGCCAGGTCATACGCCTGTGAATTAAGCCTCTACTGAAAATCTGGTAGAAGACAGACACCTGCCCGATGTACGGTCCATAAGATCCTTGACCCTGGAGGCCCGCACAGCTCCTCCATCTCGAAAAGACTATTCCCCTCCCCCCAAATCACTGACCCGACGGATGAAAACAAACATGAGAGCAAACCAAGAACAGAACGCAGAGAACGTTCATCTTCGTCAGGTGCTGGGGCGAGGTGAACGGACCGAGATAATGGACCCAACCAGAGCAACTCAAGGAAGCTACAACTTTCCACTGGGGGCGGAAAACTCCCGAGAAATGCTCAGAGAGTCTTAAACCATCTCATCCAGTATGAATCTCTGTAAACCTCATAAAGTGTTTTCACAAGTTTTTGTTTGTTTTTTTTTTGTAAATTGGGAAACACCAGCAAATCGGCCAAGGGCAGAACCAGTCTTGGCAAACTGATGTCCAGGGAACTGAGTTTCCCTGAAGTCGCCTCCAGCCCCGTTCGCTCTGGGGACGCTTCTTGCGCTCCTTCCCGTCCTCCCCAGCGCTCTAGACTGGGGCAGGGCGGCTTCCCCAACTTAGACTCCACCCTCGAAAGTCGTCCAGGAGAAGCGAAGTCACTGCTGAGGCTCTTTCTGCATATCTCCTGGGGGGCAGGTGTAGCGGGAAGGTCACTAGCCCGGTGGCCCTCCAGAAGATGCTCCTGTGGATCCCGACCAGCCCTCTGCAGCAGACCCCCCGTGCCCAGGGGGTCCTTCCTCCTTGGGGCGGGGCCGCCAGGGGCTCAGGGGGGAGAGGGGGAAGGAGGCACCGCTGGAGGGGGCGGCCTCTGAATCCTCGAGGTCCACACACATCTGTCCGTCATCGGAGACCTGAAGTGAGTCACTTCCTTTCCCAGACCCTCCGCTTCCCCGTTTGTGGAGGGGCCACCGACAGAGAGATGCTCCCGCAGCTCTGTTTCTGCCCTCTGGCCCCGCACACCCGTCCCAGGAACAGCTCTCGAGGGAGCAGCCGCAGTCGCCCCACCTCTGAGCCCCCCGGGGCTGACCAGAGCTTCACGTCTCTCCTTCCTCCGCGGGTTCCAGTCTTTCTAGTGCCGCATGCATGATGTTGAGCAGAGCTCGTTGTAGACGTCTGAAAACATGGAGAACAGACGAGCTAGCGACCCCGTAGCGGGCAGCCAGCTCGGAAGGCCTGGTGGACGCCCCCGACCCCCCCCAGCCCCTCGCCTCCCCATCCCCGTGCAAACAGCCATCCTGAACGCACGCCTGCTGTTGACTCTGGGAGTTTTCTCTCCTGCAGGAACCACATGTCGGGGGCAGGGGGAGGAAGGTATCTTCTTTTTTTTAAAGAAAGAAAATCGATTTTACACTCCACGCCCTCCAGCAGCGGTTCGCAGACATTTGGGGCTGTGAGACAGTCAAATACCCACATTCATTTGGAGCACTTTGTAAAGACTCTTCATTTTTCAGAGTAAGAACATAAAAAAAAAATCCCACAGAACTAGCACCTGCCATCACGATGGCTTCATGGAAGAAACGACATTTAACACGGAAAATACAGAAAGGGCATATTCTCAGAATTTTAAACATGGCATACATTTAGGCTCGTTGAAAAAGTCTTTATTTTTTCCTGTTTCCACCCAGAGCCTGGAAACCTTCACCTTGGGCCAGCTTGGCATTTGGGACTCACTAATTTAGAAACTCAGACCTCTGTGACCTACGTCTGTAAGGGGACAGGGACTTTCTGGAGGGAACCACCCCTGACCTGGACCCGGGGAGTATTTCTGCCACTCCTTCCCTCACCACGCCAGGCCTGCTGGCTGCCTTCGCCCCATCTCCTTATTGTCACGTCTGTACCTCCCCCAGATCCCACACTCGTGTCATCTTGCTCCCCGATCTGCCCCCTGCCTCCCTCAGAACCTTAGGGGACGTGAGACTCCTTTCTTGCCTCAGAACCCCCCGCCCCAGGCCACCAGCTCTCCCAGCCTTCAACCCAGGACCTGCCCTGCTGTGTCTGACATCTGTGGGGCTTTGGAGGGGGCCTGGCTGTATTTGGGGACTTGATCTCAGGACAGGCCTGGGAAGGAGGAGGTAGAAGCGTGGGAGGGTCCTAGGAGACTGGAATGGCCCACGACAATGTCAAATGGGAGAAAAGAAAACAGAAAGACGTCATCTGAGCCGCAGCATCCCCCTCGCCCCCCGTGACCTGGCCCTGCCCCCGCTCCACTGGGGGTACGCTGGACAGGCTCTGCCACTCACCCCCCCCCACGCCCCTGCACTGGAATGAGCGGCAGGTGGCAAAGGGCGGGCACCGGTATTTTGCAATAACCCCCCCAGGGAAGCTGGCTCTGTCTCCCCACCCTGAGCTGAGAACCACGGACTTGGCACAGCTAGGGTAAGACAAAGTCAGTCGTCGCCAAAAGCAAAAGAAAAACTCATTTCCCGAAGGAGGAAGCAGAAGCCCGCCATCGCACGACCCCCCGGGCCGGCACAGCTGGTTGCAGCCGACGCTGGGAAACCCTGTGTGCTTTCCCAATCCGGGGGCCCGGGGCTCGTCCTGCCTCCCCCACAACCCCAGGATTTCACCCCGACGCCGCCCTGGGCCTCGGCTTCCCCCGTGCAGGGCGAGAACCTCCGAGGCCTCTGAGAACGAGGACGAGGAAGGGAGCCTTGCGAACTGTGACGAGCAGCCTCCAACGGGTCTGATTCTGGGGAACCGCACTGCGGTGCCACAAACCCCAAGTCGCACGGGGTTGGGGACAGCAGAGGACGACGACATGTAACTTTATTGTCTGTGGTGTAGACAGTGTCCTAGTCCCAGGCTCCAGCCTCCAGGCTCCGGTCTGGACCCGGGAGCTCGGGCAGAACCTTGAGCCAAAGAAACGTGTCTCTTGTGTCCTCTCCCAGCCCGACACACCCCTCCCGCACCTGCTCTCCTCCCCGGGCATCCGGGAGACGCTGGAGGAGGACCGTCTGGCCGACCGGGGCCGGTTCTCCCCCTCGGGCCCAGCGAAGGGGGCAGAGGCACAGAAGAAACCCAAATACCGAAGTCTGGAGGCTTCGATTTTCTACTTTCCAGCCAAACATTCAAGCACCAGCACACACCGCCCTCGGAGCGCACACTTCTTTTATTTCAACTGCCATGGCTTCGGGTTCCCTCACCACAGCCTGGTGAGGCAGGGCTCCCCGTTTCTCCGCAGGAGCGGCTCTAAGGTCTTGTTGGGCACAGAGCCTGCAGAACCCAGGCCCAAGAGAGGGGAGGTCGTTTCCCACCCACCACCCAGACTTCCCCTTGACGTCCGCGCCGCAGAAGCAGGGGCCCCGAGAAGGCGTGAGGACCAGAGTCAGGCAGGAGACGGGCCGGGCACCGGCCCTCACTTCTGGGAGAGGATGCGCAGGAACTCCTCGTAATCCACCTGCCCATCCTTGTTCCCGTCGGCCTCCTGGATCATGGCGTCCAGCTCCTCCTGGGAAAGCGTCTGGCCCAGCTTGGCCATGGCCTGCTTGAGCTCGTCCACACTGATGCGGCCGTCGCCGTCCAGGTCGAAGGCGCGGAAGACCTCCCTTATATCCTGCCCGCCGCCCAAGGACTTCGACCTCTTAATCATCTCTGCCAGGAACTCTTGGAAGCTGATGACGCCATCGCCGTCCGTGTCCACCAGGGCGATGAGCTCCTTCAGCTCGGCTTCCGACATGTCCAGGCCCAGGGCCTGCATCACGGCGCCCAGCTCCTGGGTGTTGATGGTGCCATCCCCGTTCTTGTCAAATTTGGAGAAAGCCTTCTTGAACTCGGCCACCTGTTCTGCAGACAGCTTCTCAGCCATGTCACACCTGTCACAGAGCTGCTGACCTCGCTGCCGACCGGCTCAACGGGCTCTCCGCAGAGCTGGGGACCAGGGACCAGGACGGGCAGGCCAGTCTGTGTGAGGGCAGAGCTCTCGTGGCAGCCTTGCCATGGGATGGGAACCCGCTCCTTTTCTGCAATCGGAGCAAAGGGAGGGGAAAGGCTCTCCACCCTCCCCATGTCCTTGGGCGAAATCCTCCTCCCAGGGAGGGACAGACCAGCGGCAGACCAGAAATGCAGGAACTGGAGTGGCGGGGCACGCCCAGGAGAGGCTGGAGGGAGCCAGCGTGGTGGCCATCAGAGGCCTGCCAGCCCCCCCGGGCCCTGAAAGCCGACGTGCCACCTCGGAAGCTTCTCAGAGACCATGGCTGGGGAAGGGAAAGGGAGCCTCCGTCGGTGGACATGGCAGGTCCTGGAGGAGAGGGGGACGGTCCAGCATTCCTGTCTGTGCTCCTCCTGCTCCCAGTAGAGGCGGATGTGGGAGAATTACTTGGAATTCTATCCGGGTGGACCAGTGGGCATCCTTAAATTCCCAGCCCAGGGCGGTCACCAGGTCTGTAGACGGAAGACGCGGCCTGCTGCTGCAGGCATCTCCGAGCAAGCAAGGGGCCCGGGCGCACGCAGACCCCGGTGCCCGGTGGTGCTGTTTACGGTATGAATGTTCCACACGTGATTTCGGGGAGTGAGGAAGAGGCTTCCCTTCCCCCCAGAATACCCCTCCTCGGGTTCCGTGATTCCTCTGATCCTGTTCCATCTCTAGGGTCAAGCTTCTCTGTGAGGACACGGGAGAAGCGCGGGGTCCTGCCCAGGAGCTGTAGGGATGCTGGGGAGCACATGGCCCCCAGACTTCCGTGATCTCTGGAAGGAAGTCATCTCTGCCCACTGCTCTGAGAAGCAGAGTGGAGACCAAGAGCTCAACCCTCGGGGACTATTCCCAAGTCCTTAGCAAGTGAGACCCGAGGCTCAGAGGGGACGTTGGCACTGGAATCTCTGGGGTGTCCTTCTCAAGCAGATCTCCTCTTGGTCCCTACACAGTCCCAGCACTTCCCCCCACCTGCGCCTCTATGTGCCGAATGGACTTCTTCACTCTCCCGAGGAACCGTGAGAATTTCAGCTCTCTCTGGCTCAGCCCCTGAGACAGACGGAGGAGTCTGTCCTTCCCTAGAGGGCAGCCAGACAAACGCCTCCCTCGGCGGGGTGCACCTTCCCCCCCCCCAAGCCCACTCCCGAGCCGGGGCACCCGGATGGAGAAAGAGACACAAAGGGAAATGTTCCATCTGTCTAACCTCTTTTACAAAGACGTCTTGACGAAGGATTGCGGTTTCATCTTTGTGCTGGAATAGTACGGAGACCTCAATAAACATTGAGCAATCAGTTTCTCAATGAAACCGACAGCCGGTATCGGCTGGAGAACGTGGTCTTCCCGGGAGGCTCCTGCATCGCACGTGACCTGGGACGGGTGGGGCTCCGGACGGCGAGGTCCGCTCTTCAGGATATTGGAAGATATAAATCTACACTTTACGTCTTCTTCTTACCTTATTAGCAGAACTTGTGATTAAAAATCCAAGATGCTTAACATTTTCTCAGATCCCCTTGGTGTTAGAGGATGCATCGTAAATAAGGAAGAACTTTTCAGATGCTATCAGGAGACTAAAGCTCTTCGTTGTAGCTCCATGGCGGTTTTGGAAACTTAACTTGGGTCTTAATATTTTCATCTATAGAATAGGATGATGGGTCCACCATATAGGATCAGGGCACGTGAGATCAAAGATCAAAGCATCTTTGATCAACAGAAGGCATTATTATTCTAGGATAACCCTCATCTCCGGTAACAAGCTGGTTTGTGTTTGGTGAACCCACACTCAAGAAGAAGAGAACCTCAGTCTCAATTTTGTTTCTTGATGGGACTGATAAACTAAACTCGTCTGCCTGGAGGTTTTAGCCACATCAAACAGTCCGAGGCTCCGACATCAGTCCCAATGACGCACTTCTGCCCCGAGCAGAGGCTTGTACTTAGAAAGAGCGTCTGGCGAATGTCCTCATGGGACTGGAAGGTGAGAATGTTGTCGCTCACTCTCCCCATGGACAGAAGGAGTCTCGGGAGGGACAGGCCTATGGCCAAGGCCACCAGGAACTGGGGAGGGGGCCGCAGCTCCAGCGAGCACCTCCCCACCCTCCGCCTGCCATTTTGGACCCTGCTTCCTCTCTGATGCAGTGTGCTCCCTTCTCAGAGCATGAAGCCATGTGGAAATCACTCCCTCACCCTCCCCACCTGGCCTCCTGCCTCGGCCAGTCTGCTGCACGGGGCCAGCGTCAGGGACCGCTGCTCCCCAGTGACCAACGAACACCATGGGGCATCTGAGAGTTGAACTCAGGGCTGGGAAAGGGGGACAACGCGGCAGGCTTCGCCAGAACCTAATCCAGCTTGATCAAGTCCCCTTCCTCCTCTGCAGCCCCGGCACGGAGCCCAGCCCAGCTCTTTGGAAGCAGTGGAAGGGAGCGGGGGGCCCCTCGCATCCATGGGTGTCCCTTTGTGGGGCCACGCCTCTCGCCGGGCTCCCAGTGCATTGGGACGAGGGTGTCCATCAGGAATGAGTCTGAGGCTGGGAGATTGTCACTTGCTCGGTGCCCCGCTGCCGAGCCCCGGGGCCAAGTAAGAAGCATACACGGGAAGACAAGTGGGAAGAATGCCCCCCATCAGCCCGTGGGGTGTCCGTGTCCCCCCCACTGTTGAGTGTGAGGGAGGCGAAGAAAGGCTGCCTGCTGAGGGGCATAGAAGGACCACACACCTGAGTTGGGGGAGCACCCAAGTTGGCTGAGAAAGGAGCCCCCACCCCCCGGAGCCAATGAGAACAGAGAGCAGAGCCGGGCAGAGCGGAGACCAGCAGGGGGGCTGGCGAGAGCCCCGGGCCTCCCTGGAGCCACCTGTCGGCGGAGGTCGGCTTTCCCGCCCAGGACGCCCTCCCTCCCCGGCCCCTCTCAGTTCGTCTCCCCGACCCTGCTACCCTGCTAGGGGAAGCTGGGACTTCTCCCAGAGAGAGCGGCTGCCCCCCGGGCTGGGGGGGGAACAAGGAGGAAGCAGCCGTCCCCACAGGCAGCAGGGAGGGGAGTCCTTACTCCCCACTGCTCACGTAGTAGCCCTGAGTGTGTGTGCACACGCGCGCGTGTGTGTGCGCGCATGTGTCTGTGTGTGTGTGTTGGGCACTGGCGTGTGAGTGAGCCTCCGGCTCAGGCCCTCAGGACTGATGGCCTCCCCGGGAACGGAAGCACACTCAGCCCTGCCTTCCCCCTTCCCCCGCCGGCTCTGTGGGCCCAGTCCTGGTGAGAAACCAGTAAGACAGGTTTGGGCGCCTCCTCCGGCTCCTCAGACTTGCGGGAACCTGCTAGGCCCTCCCACCTGAGCCAGTCTTTGGGGGTGGGCACCTCCCCCCAGCCTGCCTGGGGGTCCCGCATGGGGATCCCTGTGCCCAGCGCCCCCGGAGCCCAGCCGGCTCCCAGCACCTGCCCTCCATCAGGCCCCTTGTGAGCGCTGTGCTGCCTTCACAGCCGGCAGGCCCCCCGGAGTCCCCACGGCGCCCGGAACCCGAGTCACAAGTCACATTCCCCATGGAGCCGCTGGCCTTGGAGCCGGACAGCTGTGGGGCATCCCAGGTCGGAGGCCGGGTGGCCTGAGGCAGGTGACTCCACCGTCCCTGCCTTGGAAGGGTGGAGCCCGCCGGAGCTGCAGGAAAGGCGCTGGCTGGGGACCGGCTCAGGCGCGGTGGACAGGAGCCCCACGGCCCTGGTCCCCATCACCCGGCTGCTGGCTCTCCACGGGCCACGGAGCAGGTGCTCCTGCGTGTTGAGGGACTTGGATAGGGGACCGTCATTCCACAGCAAACGCTCACATGTTGAAGGCTCAGAAGTCGGAGATCACCTTTCCATTTTATTTTTTTTTTTAAGATTTATTTATTTATTTCAGAGAGAGAGCAAGAGAGAGCACATGCACAGGAAGAGGGGCACAGAGAGAGGGAGAGAGACAATTCCCAGCAGAACGTGGAGCCCTACACGGGGCTTGATCCCACAACCCTGAGATCATGCCCTGAGCTGAAATCAAGAGTCAGAGGCTTCACGGCCAGAGCCACCCGGGCGTCCCTCATCTTTCTGTTTTAAATCCTCGTCCAAGCGAAGGCGGGATTCTGGGGCTGCAGTGGGTCACCTGGAAAAGGGAAGCGGCCCCGCTGTCGTGGGGTCGGGTTTCCAGGAGCGGGGTTTGCGTCTGATGGCTCTGCACTCGGCACTTTGCGGGCGGGGGCCGCTGCGCCGTCAGGGCCCACGGTTTGCCCAGACTTGCCGGGTGGGTGGCAAGTGCCGTCCTTCCCACTCTGTCTCTCAGTGACATGCCCGGGAGCCCGGCGGGATGCGCGTCCCTCCCCACGCGCCATACACACACACACACACACACACACACACACATACGCGGCCCCGGCGACCGCGGCGATCTCGCTCTCTGGCTCAGAGGAAGGTGCTCCTCCAGAGAACAGAAATGGATCCCTTCAAACACTGAGCATTTTAACTCGAACCACCTGCACTGGAAACCTTTCTAAGAGGCCCCATATGTTCCATTTCCCACCGTTCTGGTCCGGAGTGAGGTGCACCGTGGTTCCAGTAGTGAGAGATGAGAAATGGGACCGTCGGTGTTGTCCCAGGCCTGCCCGTGGGGAAGAGAGCGGCTGTGGGGGCCGCGGGCTGAACGGCCCAAGTCGGCTACAGTTTCCGCGGCTGACGCCCCCCTCGCCCCCCCCCCCCGTCCTGCCTGCCGTCAGCGGTCACTCCACGGGTCCCAGGCTTCATTTCACACCCAGAACTGACGTAACGAGGTAGAACCTGCGTTATCGGGAAAAAAAGAGTTGACCAAACTCGTAAATCAGCAACTTTAATTTATTTTTTATTCTTTTTTTTTTTAAGATTTTATTTATTTATTTGACAGAGAGAGACACAGCGAGAGAGGGAACACGAGCAGGGGGAGTGGGAGAGGGAGAAGCAGGCTTCCCGCTGAGCAGGGAACCCGATGCGGGGCTCCATCCCAGGATCTGGGATCATGACCTGAGCTGAAGGCAGACTCTTAATGACTGAGCCCCCCAGGCGCCCCAGCAACTTTAATTTAAAAGCAGTCAAAAATCTGGGCACCTGGGCGGCTCAGTCAGTTGAGCGTCGGACTCGGTTTCAGCTCAGGTCATGATCTCAGGGTCATGAGATCGAGATCGAGCCCCGAGTCAGGCTCTGTGCTCAGCTCGAAGTCTACTCAAGATTCCCCCTCTCCCTCTCCCTCTGCTCCTCTCTCGCTGGCACACATGCTCTCTCTCTTAAAAAAAAAAATAATAATAAATTTAAATTGAAAGGAAAGCAGTAATAAATCAATCGCTCTAAGGCGTTGCCGTATCTGTAGATACGGTAAATTCAGGACGAGATCTAAAGCGTCCGCGTTGCCGTTGCCTGAACATGGGCTCAGAGCCCGCATTCATTCCCGCAGACACGCCTGCCTCGGCACCTTCCTCCCCCGCCCCGCCCTGCCCCCATCTCTGCCCCAGACGCTGCTGGTTCCATCCATCGGGCAAGAAATGAGGGAGGGAGCAGCCCCAGGACATTGCCACAGACCAGAGGACTGACTGGGGTGCAACCGCGCTTTCAGATGCACTGCTCAGAGGGAGTGAATGAGGTCACGGTGCTCCCGACGCGCTGGCCACGGCGTCCCCCTCCCTCCCCACTGGGGGTTCCCTTGGAGAACTCACAAAACTTTTCCACCACCCCTCCACTCCTCCACCTTTCCGTTTGCCCTGGGGAGAACCAGGCAAGAGGGTAATAGGGTCTCTGCACAAACACGCCCTCCCCACTGTGGAAATGACCATACAAAGTGGGTCATCACGTCCTGTGTTGCTGAGCAGAACATTCCAGAGTGTTGTGACAACCTCCTGCCCCACGGAACCCGATAATATAGGATACACCTCTCTTGCTTGCCTGAACACACGCACGTCCACACTCACGACCGAAACTACCTAACCATCCACGTTTTATCTTGCCCGGGTGAGGAAGGGCATTTTTAAAAATGACCTTTTCCTTTACCCAGCATCCACCAAAGAATTAAGAGTGGACCTTCTAGAGAAAAAACGGTCGGCAAGTTTAGAGGAACTCCTCTCTCGGTGGGTAGGTGAACCTCCCCAGCACAGTCAGGCACCAGACCAGGGACTGACTTTTGGCATCCCCGGGGGGCAGGCGCAGCACAGGGGGGTAGCAGGAAGGGCGGGCCCAGCTGCTGGAGCTGGGAGGGGGCCGTCTTGGGGGGGACGAGGAGGGGCCAGGAGATGAGTGCGAAAGGCAGGGTCTCTAGGTCCCTGGAGAGACATGTGGTAACAGGAGGGAGAAGAGGGGAGCCCCCAGACCAGAAGCTAATTATGGCTTCTTCACCATGGTGTCACAAAGACCAAGACACAAAGAAATAATCCGCGTGTTAAGGAGAACATAAACAGCCTCCTGTCGCACTCATGTTAACGGCTGTGACGTGGGAGCACAAGCAGCCTTTAGGGAGTTTAGGTCTAAGGCAATGCCAGCGGATGGGCGCCCCAAGTCAGAGGTGGCATCGCAGCAATACATTTAAATAATTCTGGAAATGCCGAAGTTACGAAAGACTGTGTTGAAAATAATACTGCCTACGTCCAAGAATGAGTGGCAAAAAGTGACCACCAATAACAAGAAGTTGGTGTCTCTTCTGCAGGCAATCGTATTTTTAGTGTCAGAACTTAGAAGAAGAAATTAAATATCTCATTTGGAGCCTCGGTCATGCCGAGAACGCAAACAGCTTCTTTGGGATTTCGTGGCCAAGACAACCTGCTTACACTAACTACTCTTCTTCCCCAAAAGTAATACGAACACCATGAAACGCATTATTTCTCCCAGGAAACGTGGCCATCTGGAGACGTCCAAGAATAGATTTCCAACTTCTCTTGCTCTAGTATAATTATGCGACCAGTTTCTGGCCAAAAAGATGTAAGCAAACGAATTGTGGGCAGCCCCTTGGAAGAGAGGAGATTGACTTTCTCCACCATTTTCCAGAATTCTGCTGTGCAGAATTCGGGCTTGAGACGAGCCCTTGACCTGCCACCTTGAGTCAGGAGGTGGAGCAGAAGTAGAGACAGAGCTAGAGAGCCCTGGGTCCCGAATGTTCTGAAGATGCCTTACCACATCGCACTGCTCTCCTGTGGGCTTCCTCTCTACTTACGAAATAAAATCCTGTATTGTTGGGGGGGACAGATCTGGAAGAAATGAACGACAGACCAATGATTTAATATATGAATGAAGAGCTCTTCAATTTTTCAAAAAACCACAATAAAATAGCAACACACGCCAAGGAAACGGAGCCAGCTCACAGAAGAGCAAAGCCAAAGGGCCAACAAACACATTGAGAGACTCTACAATTCGGCAGGAGATGGAGACGTACAAATTAAGATGATAACGAGGGATCCTTTTATACCCGATCTGGCTGGCAAACGTTCACTGAATGCTCTAATGCCGGAGAGGACGCCAAGAGATGGGCATCGGCCCGGGTGCTTGGGAAGAGGGCAAGTGTGGCAGCCTTCATCTAAGAAATCTGGCCACTCGTCCTGTAGGCAAACCCGTACTAGGCTTGTCAGAGCACCGTCACGGGTCTAGGTCATTAACGGTGGGGAGGGGCCGAGATGCAGGGAAGCAGGAACTAGCAAGAGAAGGAAAAGATGAAAGACGGGCAGTGCGGGCGTGTGCACGTGTGTGTGTGTGCACGCGTGTGCGTGTGTAAGAGATCAGCCATCTCCTGAAAAGGACCATTATTCCGCTCCTATTTCTGGAATGACTCATTCATTTTCCTCACAATCCCAGGCCTCACAAAAGCTTTCATTTCTAAGAAGGGAATTAAGAAAATCACACTTAGCGGAATTAAATTTAAAATCCTGGGTTTCAGGGCGTCTGGGTGGCTCAGTTGCCTTCAGCTCAGGTCATGATCTCAGGGTCCTGGGATCGAGCCCCGCATCGGGCTCCCTGCTCAGTGGGGAGCCTGCTTCTGCCTCTGCCTCTCTCCCCCCGCTCATGCTCTCACTCTCTTGCTCTGTCTCTCTCAAATGAATAAATAAAATCTTTTTAAAATAAAATAAAATAAAATAAAATAAAATAAAATAAAATAAAACAAAATAAAATAAAGTCCTGGGTTTCCGCCGCGGAGGAGGCCTGAGCCCCCCGCCCCACTGCGTCCCCGGGGCCTGAGTGGGCCCCTCCGTGGGGTCCCCTCTCCCCTTCCTCTTAAACCCACCTGACGGACTGCCTTGTCAGCTTCTCAGACTCGCCCAGGACTTGAGCAGGTCTTGAATTTTTTTTTTAAGTTGCAAATTTGGGGTCGTTGAGTGTCACCTGGGAAGCTTTTAGCAATCAGGGAAATCGGCTCTGTGTTAAATAATCACTTTTCGGGAAACTCTGGGCCCCTTTGAGGAGCAAAGTGTAGAATATGTGGGTCCTAAGCAGGCATGGGGGAAGCTCTTTGACCCCCCAAGCCGTAATAGCGCATCAAAGGTAACGCCGTGTGCCGCATTCCCTGAGCCCAGGGATCCCGGCACTTGGGTTAAGAAAGAGCCTGCGCCCTTCGCCCCCACACCTGCTGCGGACAGGCCCACCCTGGTAGAAGGACTTTTTATGTTTTCAGGACAGGACACGGGGTGCTGGGCCTCACAAAACTGAGGATGGGGCCTCGGTCCCCTCCGTGCCTGTCCCGGGAGCTCGGCCGTGGCACAGAGGGCAGCGGCTTAAACCAGGTCAGAGTCTGGAACCGGGAGAGCAGGGCCGCCCCACCCCCGCCCGACAAGCCCGTTGCCCAACCTGGGCAGGGCCACGGTGACACACACCTGGGGGAGGGGGAGGGGTGGCTCCCCGTGACTCCTGCCGGGAAGGCTCTGTCATCCCCTAGGGGACCGTCCCTGATGGGCCAGTTTGAGCGGGGCAGGTGGGCCTGACGTCCCGCGCACCTGGTATCCCCACGGGGGGCCAGGAATGGGGCGTCCGCAAGGCTGATAATGGTAATGGGTGTTGGCAAGGCTCCACACGCCAGGCGGCCACCCTCCGTCTGACCAGGCCACACGTCTCGCCTGCCAAGGGCCCCGACGTGTGACCTCATCTCCTAGGCACTCAGTAGTTGGTTCCTATTTTACAGAGGAAGCGAGCAAGGCTCAGACACGGCACAGAACTCATTCATGGCACAGCCGGGACCTGGAATGCAGGCTCCCTTCCCCGGGGGGCGCCGGTCCTCGTGTCTCAGGCCTTCGGCTGTCCCTCCTACATCACTGAGGGCAGCCACCCGCGGTGGCCCCGCAGAGCTGGCAGCCAGGCCCTCCCCAGGCAGCCGCGTCCCCGGTGCAGAAGGGCGGGAAGGCAGGTAAGGCCACGGAAAGTGCCAGAAGGAGCTGGGGTTTCAGCGGGCGCCCCGCCTCTCACCCGCTGCCCGGCTTCGGCAGCGCGCTTACCTGATGGCAGTCTGTTTTGCAAGTTTTATACAGATAGATAGATAGATAGATAGAAATAGAGATTTTTTTTTTTTTTGAGAGAGAGAGCGTGGGGGAGGGGCAGAGGGAGAGGGAGAGAGAGAATCTCAAGCAGACTCCACACCTGGAGCAGAGCCGATGCGAGGCTCCATCCCACAACCCTGAGATCATGACCGGAGCCAAAATCAAGAGTTGAACGCTTAACCCATCAAGCCGCCCAGGTGCCCCAGGTCTGCGTCTGTGCCCTTTTGTGAAGTCCGTGGAAACAGTTTCTCGAGAAGCCGTCACTCGCCGTAAACCCTCAGCGTCACCTCCTCTCCACCGTGTTTACCTGAGTCCACCATTATCCTCCTACTTTTCTGGAACATTCTGGGACAAGCCGCCTTGATTCTTGCTTGACTTTCTCTATCCCGCGTCTGTAACCTCATCCGTGGCTACAACCATCTCTTTATTGAGGCTTTAATATTTCCCCCCCTACTTTTATTCCAGGTTCTTCATCTGCGTGTTTGAAGCATGGACACACGGAACAATGATTCGTTTTTTTAAAGATCTCTAGACTTTAACTCTTCCTTAAGAGCTTTCTTCACTTTTTTTTTTTTTTTTTTTTTAGTATATCTACTTTCTGGCATCTTAAAAAGAGAGCGGGGCTTTCTCTCCCCCCTGCCCCCTCTTACTACAGCGTGAGTGACCTGCTTTCTCGCAGGAGCTCTGCTCACCCTCCCCCTGCCCCTCCCAGCACACGGGCTGCGCTCTCCAGCCTGGCCTGATTCCGTGCACGACCGGAGAGCAGATGTCGGGCTTTCCTATACGTTACTCTCTGTTTCTCTTGCACATACACGCTGCCACGAAACAACCTCCTTTTAGAGCTAAAGTGCCGCGAACCGAGGTCTCAGTATTCGGGTCCATGGTCATTTTGTGTGTGTGTTTCCTCGAGTTGCCATAGTGTTTTCCCGATGATGCATTTGAAATTCCTTCCTCCCGGTGTACGAGACAGACAGACAGACAGACATATAGATAATAGACAGATAATAGAGGATAGAGGATTGAGAGATAATGGAGAGAAGGTAGATAAATAGATGAGAGACAGAGGCCGCCGTTCGGCGACTCCCTCTTTCATTTCGGAGAGGACTTGGGGGTGGAGTGAGCCCCGGGGCCCACGTGAAGGGCCCACCCGGGCCTCCGCCCGTGGAGCATCTGCCATCTCCTTCCCGGTGTGGAACCGGCGCCCGCCCCGCACCCTCCTTCGCAGGGTCCTCCGCCCGGCTGGGTCTGGGGGCAGGAGCTGCTGAGACGCCGACATCTCAGGGAGCCGAAGCCGCTGCTGGCCGAGCCGCCGACGGGCTCCCGCAGGCAGGGCAGGGACGGCGTTCTGGTGCCGCCCGGTTGCACAGAGACGGCACGGAGGCTGCTGTCCGCTGGCGTCTTCGCCAAGGAGCGGTCCCGGCTTCACCCCTTTGCCGAGAACTCAGAGCAGGCGTGATGCCGGGGAAGTGTAGGGCTCAGGGGAAGTTGGGGGTGGGATGTCAGGCCCCCCTATGCCGGGCTCAGCCCCCACCCCGTGTCAGGCCTCCGGCGAACGCCTTCTGCTCCCTCACCCACTGAGCTCTCCCGCGGCCCGCCCTCGAGCTCCCCACCGGGGAAAGTCTCAGAACTGAGCGACTCCCCAGTCCCTCCTTCCCTTGCCCTTGGACACTCACGGGGTCCCTGGGGCCACACCACACCTGCCCCCTCCCCCTTCCCCCCCGAACCAGGCTCCTTTCCTAGGGCCTTCCTTTCCCTTCCCTTCCCTTCCCTTCCCTTCCCTTCCCTTCCCTTCCCTTCCCTTCCCTTCCCCGGGTCACCACACTGGCCTCCTCCAGGCATGCCACGCTTGGTCCTGGGCGAGGTGCTTCGGGTCATGTCCATGTTCCTTCCGAGATGAGGTCAGGAGCTGTCTGCTGTCTCCCTTGTACCAATGCAGAAACGCATACATGGAAACGCCTCCGGGGTCGATGTCGGTGGCGCTCTGAGTTGGGACTGGACCTCGAGAGTCCTGGTTCGCCCTGAGACGCTGGACCCCGTGGTCAGTGCACCCCTGTCATGAGCCCTCCTGCCCCATCCCCCCACCACAAGAGGCACTACTCCTGGGACCAAGCCTTCCACCCCCTTCTGCTCCCCAGAACACCTGCATCCCAGCCCAGCCCGCAGGTCCTGGTCAAACCCTCCATCCCCCGCACGGCAGACGTCTCTCGAATGCCCGATACGTGCCGGGCTGTGCGGATCGGAGGGTCCCCAACGTGAAACACCCTCCCTGCCTTCCAGCGCCTGGAGGCTGATGAGCGATTCCCTTAGCAAGTGGCCATGGCCCGCCGGCCCTGTTCCTCGCCGCACAAAGCGCCAGGAGACCCTCCTGCTGAGCTCAATTTCGCGGCTCACAAAGTAGTTGCCTGGTCGTGGGTTAAGACTCCAGTTTGACGGGTTATGAGGTCCTTGTCTGGCGAAGAAGGGGTTTAGACTAGAGGGTGTCTTTCAGAAATCATTAGCCGTGGAAGCCATTTTTCAAACGAAATCTTCCTCGCGTGGTGATTGCTAACCTTCCCTGAGCTCTGACTGTTCCAGCCGCCGTTCTGAAGCCCCAGGTAGTAATCTGTGGCGCCTTATGCTGCTGTTGTACCCACTTTACAGATGAGGACCGAGTCCCGAGAGTCGCAACGTGCCCAACGCACATGAAGCAGATAAAAGCGGGGCTTTACCGGGGGGCAGTGGGGGGAGGAAAGGAGGCCAGGCCCCCCGGGGCCCCCCGTGTCACCTTCTCTCGCTCTCCACGCCTCTCCGGAAGGGCCTCTGCCCAGTCCAAGGGATTCAACGGACAAGTCTAAAGCCACTGGGTGAATGACTTCCAAAGGGAGTTCTGCCCTTTGCTGAACCCGTTTGCTTCCTTCAAATTGCTTACCCGGGTGCGGAGCCCATTCCCCAAATGCTCCTGCATTCTGCACCCCTCACAGCTCCCCAACAGGCCCTCACATGCTCACGGACACCTGAGCCCCGTGCAAACAGGAGCTCATACACACGTGGCTTTCTGCAGGGAACGAGAACGTTTTCATCACAATCATCAACTTCAAAGGCTTGGAACTTGGAACAAACGCTCTTCCTGCCTCTTGGGGAGCTCTGTACCCCTCAGGCAAGAGCAGCTTGTTCTCTGGAAGGGAATTGCCACGCCCCTGTGGCTGCGGGGGCTTAAAGGAACCCGCGTAGCCAGTGATCAAAGACAGCTGGGCACCAAAAGATCTGTTCAGTGTAGTCCTAACCCCTCGGCGACATCACTTCATTTATTATTTTCTGTTGGTCGATTTTTTTCCAAAACATCAAATATTAAAAAAAAAAATTTTTTAATAAAAAATTTAAAAATTTAAAAACCACATCAAATTACAGATTTGAAAGGCCGGTGGGTCACAGGAAGGAGCCCTTCCAGAACCCTGCTCTGCAGGACCCGTTCACCTGCCCGGAAGTTCAGGGGAGGCACCAGTGAGCACAGTGAGTGACCTGGCGAAGTCACCAATCCCAGCAGGTGTCATTAATAATAAAAAAAAAAAGCCCTTTTCCCAGGAAAACAGGAAGTCTGAGAAGAGATGCAATGGGTTTGCCTGTTTTTAATGTGGGATTTAGTACTAATTTGCTTTTGTCTGGGGTGATCGTTTAATCTTGATTTGATCAAAGTGGCTGTCCGTAATTAAACACAAGTTGCGTTATGTCCCTCCTGTTGCCTCTTGCCTACATGCACCGAGCGAGGTGTTCAGGAGCAGGGGGCGTCGGCGCGGGGCAGGAGGGGGCGCCCCCGGAGGCCGCCGGCACACGGCGAACGCCTGCTGGCAGGTGAAAGCAGCGGGAGCCGACGTGAGGACACGCCGACCCAAGAAGATCCAGGAAACTCTCCCAATAGTCTCCTGTTTGCTTCCCCTCCTCCGTGACCTTCACTCTGCAGGCGAGGCCTCGGATCAGAAAAGCGAACCCCTCCTTCCCTTTATGACCCGGCAGGTGGTAACGCACAGCACCCAGCCAACGCTGGGAGAGGCCTTCTCACGTCCAGCCCCCGCCTCCTGAAGCATGAGGTCACCCGGTTCCTTATCAGATTTCAATCAAACACTCACAGCACCCTTCAGAGCGCCCGTCTCCTCCCTGAACTCAAACTCCACTCCGGCCCAGCCCAGGACAGCCCCGCAGAAACTGGCATGACTCACACAAGACCACCGGAAAGTCATTCCAGGAGCTGGGTCACGCCGCGAGTCTGGAAGCCACCCAAGCTCTTTGGACTTGGTTGCAGCGGCCTGAGCACAGGGAGACAAGGTGTTTCCATCCCTACTGGGGGCTGCTTGGTGAGCACCGACGGGGCTGGTGAATGGCTTCATCCGGAGAGAGAGAGCAGTTCTCGCGGCCACGCTCGGCCCCACGCGACACCAGTTCAGAGAGAAGAATGGTCCCTGGGCTCCTCTGCTCGTCAGGGGAAGCAGCTGTGGCAGGCGCTCCGTCTGATGGGGGTCTGCACGAGTGACGGGGTAGATTGGGGTCTTCATTAATACCGTGTTCTGTAGGGACAACACCGTCCCTGCCCAGATTCCCGCGTCCTCAGTACCTCTCACCTCCAGCCCAGGGAGTACTGGACTCGGCTCAGGCTTGGTTCTCGACACTCCACCAAGGATGCACGTGGGGGAAGGGTGACCCCAATACCCTTTCAGACAGCCTAGGAGGTCAAAACGATTCTCCGAATAATACCAAGACATTTTTGCCTTTCTCACTGTGTTGACCATTTGCATCAAGGCCAAAGCAATGGTTCATAAAATCACCAGCCCCTTAGCAGGAGTCGAGGCTCCCGTGCTCACAATCATTATATTCTTCGCAGAGAATATAGAGTCTCAATTGAAAAAAAAAAAAAAAAAAAGGCAGTTTCAGTTAAGAATGTCCTGGAAGTAGTGAAATTACCTTATTAAATTTCCACTCTTGCATGTGCATCTTAATATATTGCTGAACAGAGGCGCCTGGGTGGCTCAGTGGGTTAAGGCCTTTGCCTTCAGCTCAGGTCACGATCTCGGGGTCCTGGGATCGAGCCCCACATCGGGCTCTCTGCTCAGCAGGGAGCCTGCTTCCCCCTCTCTCTCTGCCTGCCTCTCTGCCTACTTGTGATCTCTCTCTCTCTGTCAAATAAATGAATAAAATCTTATATATATATGTGTGTGTGTGTGTATATATATATACATATATATGTGTGTGTGTGTATATATATATACATATATATGTGTGTGTGTGTGTGTATATATATATACTGCTGAACTTGGAGAAACATTGCTTGCCATTGGAAAAGCACCGCGGGAGTCCATGAGAAACGGGGTGAGTGAACCAATATTGTCCGAATGATCGATGCATAGCCCTCGTCTCCTTTTCTTGTTTGTCTTAGAAATAGAACTATATTTCATAAACAATATTATGTTCACATGAGGTTTCAATTTCTGTTTTTCTTAAGTTGCAAATAAGTATAGAAAAACGTATTTCAGTATGTAACATTTTTCCAGTTGTGATTTCAAATCCAGTAGATATTGACAGATACAGCCCGCGTGAATGAAAGCTCTCTGGGGTCCTCAATCACTTCAAATGTTTGGATGGGTCTGAAGATCAAAGCCGTGCGCCTGGGGAAGGCTGCAGGGAGAGAGCTGCAGAAGCGTAGGAACTAAGCACTGGTTTCCTAACGAGTGAGGCGTCCCCAGGGGGCCCATCCCAGCACTCTCCTTTGTGAGTCATGAGTCACTCTGTTTAAAATCCTTACTGAGCTCTCTCTCGGTATGTCTTTTTGAAGAACGCACTTAGGGCGAGGGCTGGATGTTGGAGCCACGATGCCATACTCCGGAAACCTGCAGACACCCGCTGGCCCCGCACCCCCTTGCGGGTGAAGTAGGCAGGAAGCAAGACCAGACCGTGTGCGTCCATCACGGGCACCAATCACAGGCCCGTGCCCTCCCGTGATGCTAGGTTCTGCAGGACGCCGTGTCACTTCCACACCTGCTGCCCTTGTAGGATCTCATGCCTACATCCCTTTGGGGCCGAGGTTTTGGCTTATGAATTTGGGGGGACACATTCAGACATTAGCGTCCAGTTTATTCATTCCTTCTTTCATGGATCATGCCTTTGATGCCCTATCTAAACCCACCCCAGACCCAAACTGGATGAGCTGGTGTCATTGCCAAGCCCAAGGTCATTCAGACTCTCTATGTCATTGTCTGAGTTTTATAACTTTGCATTTTCCATTTTGTCGGCGATCCATTTTGAGTTACTTTTTGGGGAAGGGTGTAAGGTGTGTGTCTAGATTCGCTGTTTGCGCAAGGATATCCCATTGTTCTAGCATCGTTTGTTAAAAGGATTATCTTTTCTCCCCCTTATTGCTCCTCTGTCAAAGATCAGCGCACTGCATCGTGCGGGTCTACTTCTGGGCCCTCTATGCTTCTGTTCCATCGACCCCAAGAATGGATCTTGGGCGACCACCCACCTTGATGACTGCGGACTTACAGCGAGTCTCTAAGTCCAGTTTTGTCCTTCTTCTGCAGCATCACGGTGGTTCTCTGGGGTCTCAGGTTGCATTTTCATGGATTCCCACGGGCAGAGTGACCCTTGCTCACTCAGTGGATGGTCATGTTCCCAGGCTTCCTGGGAGTTGGGAGCAGAAGTCGTGCTCAGGGAGCACCCCACCTCACCTTCTTAAGAGTATCTCCTCTTAAAAACACCCCTTTCTTCTGTCCTGCTACCCCAAAACGAGGGGTCCGGACTTTCAGACGTGACTTTACGTATCTTCCCGTCAATCAGAGAGGAAAACGCAAGTCCCCAACCCCCTCTTCCCAGGCCTGCGTGTTCGCCCTTCCTCATGTCCTCGTGTCCCCGCGTCCACCAGGCTGCAGCCACGCCGGCCACCCCATTGTCCCTTGGCCATGCCAAGGCCTCTCCCACCCGTGGGCTTTGAGCCTGCTCGGCCTCCCTGCCTGGACAGCACCCTCACTGTGGAAGCGCCCTGCCCGTGTTCCCCGTGTTCCCCCCGTCAGGAATGTCTCCTTCATGACATTTGTCACAAAATCCAAGTGTCTCTCCTGTTGGTCTGCTCACTAGCTAGCGGCTCACGGAGGGAAGAGAAACCCTGGAGGAAGGGCCGCTGCCGGTCCCATTCATGGCTCGAGTCCCAGCTTCTAGAACAGTCCCTGCACAGAGAGGCCCTCAGTCCATACGTAGAAATGAATGAGTTGGGGGAAATCCATCTCCGTTCGTGTTTCTCCTGAAGATAAGAAGACAGTCTGCTTTCCCTTGAAGAAGAAAACCGTGTTCCTTCTCTGAAAACCCTCTTGGGACCCCAGAGGCTTGGAGAGCGAAGACACTGGGAGGGAGTTCCCTTCAGACAAAGGCAACTTCTGCCTCTCGTCCTGCCCCGATCCTCCCCTGAGGGGAAGCCGCCTGTTCTCGGGGGCGCGGGGTCTGAAGACAGGACAGGGGACGATTCCAGAAGGAACAGCCCAGACCAGTCTCTGCGGGCTGGGCAGGCCGCCCTCCCTGTGGGTGACCTCACGGGGCTTCCTGCCGGCTCCCAGTGCCGTGGGCGGGGAGCCGTTCACACACACACACACACACACACACACACACGCACACGCACGAACACATGCACACACACGCACACACGCACACACGCACCGGCGCTGGCGTCAGCTCAGCCCTCGGCCAGCCTCGTTCCTGGGGCCGGACTCCTGTTCCAACAGCACCCGGCCTGGGGCAACCGCGGGGCGGGGAGTCTGCATGTGAGCGAGAGCCCTGCTCCTTCTTAAGCGCCCGCCAGTCAAGCCCGGGCCAGACGGCCAGCCAGCCGCGCCCCGCACACCGCCACTGGTCCTGCAGCTCCGCCGGCCGCCGCCGCCGCCGCCACCGCCACCGGAGCGGCCGCCGCCCACCCCCATGGCCGACCAGCTGAGCGAGGAACAGGTGGCCGAGTTCAAGGAGGCCTTCTGCCTGTTCGACAGGGACGGGGACGGTGTCATCACCACCCAGGAGCTGGGCACCGTCATGCGCTCCCTGGGCCAGAACCCCACGGAGGCCGAGCTGCGGGACATGGTGGGCGAGCTCGACCGCGACGGCAGCGGCACCGTGGACTTCCCCGAGTTCCTGGGCGTGATGGCCAGGCAGCTGAAGGGCAGGGACAGCGAGGAGCAGATCCGCGAGGCCTTCCGCGTCTTCGACAAGGACGGCAACGGCCTGGTGAGCGCGGCCGAGCTGCGGCACGTGATGACCAGGCTGGGGGAGAAGCTGAGTGACGAGGAGGTGGACGAGATGATCCGGGCCGCCGACGTGGACGGGGACGGGCAGGTGAACTACGAGGAGTTCGTCCACATGCTGGTCTCCAAGTGAGGGGCCGGGCCTGGCGCTGCGGCCCCCACACCCGGCTGCCCGGCTCTGCTGCGGGAACCCGGGGCCGGCCTAGCTCCCTGCGTCCCTCCGGCCCCTCTGGGCTCTGCCGCTTCTCCTTTCCAGGTGATTCCGCCCACCTTCCAGCACCTCCGTTTGTCACCTTTTTCCCGCCACCCCTCCTCCACCCTCTTCCCAGCCGGATTGACACGCCCCCACCCCCCACCCCCCAAGCCCAGCAGCCACCAGGTGCTTCGGCCACTCAGGAGCAGCGGCGACATCACTCCGCATGGACAGTGAGCAGAGGACCAGTGCAAGTCCCAGCGGCCGGCCACCTGGGGAGGCATGGGGCGACATCCTAGAGCCCTGGGCTGGACCCCTGCCCGGCACTCAGCCCTGCAGCCCGGGCTGCTAGCCCCCAGCGTCGGGGAGGGATTCCAGAGCCTCTGGAGCCTGAGGGCTCCATCTGCCACTGGACCGGGGCGGGGGTGGGGGGGTGGGGGGGGAAGGACCTAGCCTGGGTGAGGGGGCTGCTGGCCGTGTCGACACTTGAGATCAGGCTTTCCCGAGAAACAGCACCCTCTTTCCGCCGGGTTCTCGCTTGTCTGTGATTCGTCCTTTGCAGCTGGGAGTAAGCCTGGGGTCAGTTGTAACACGTTTGCGTGCAGCTTCAAGGAGGGAAATTCGAGCGGGAGGGGGAGGGAAGCACAGGGGGTAATAAAGTGCTTGCATCCCCGGCACGTCTCCTTTTGTTCTGCTTCCCCTGAAATGAGCCTCATTGGGCATGGGTTTCGATGGGGCGGGATCTCTATTTTCGTGCTTTTTGAAAAGGCCACAAAACCTTGCGATGGAGAGCATAGTGAAAAGAGTGAAGCCTACAGAAGGTAAATCTTCTATGCTTATTCCAAATAAAATGGGTCAGTCAGTAGAGCCCCCGGAGCCCCGAGCGGGTAACAGGTGAGAAGGCACCTGGCCGCGTGTTTCCATCGCTGGTGCCCGGAGCTTATAGGAAGGGGGCGAGCGGGGGGTGTGACCCCACAGCCACTGACATGGTTATTCCTGCATTCGCCGGCCTCTCCCAGAGGTCAGAGGGTCCCTGCAGAGGTTATTTCGGTGCCAAGGGAGGCAGCGTTTTGTGCAGTGGACACTGTCCTGGGCCTCACGACAAGTGGCTGCCAGCCCTGGGACGGTCACCAAGGAGCTGGCTGATCTTGGATAAGTCCTTTTCCCCCACGCCCCCTCCCCAGCACTCGAGCACCCTGTAAAACGAGGACCGTGGGCACTGGGACTGGACGGACGGGGATTTCCTGCCGTGGGACAGTTGCCGGCTGCCGACCGCAAGCAGCGCTTCTTCATGAAGAGAGCGGCCCCTCCCGCAGGCTCCCCCGGGGGCCGGGCACGGTGGCCAGCCCTCCGCGTGCCCCGTAGCTCACTACCACCCTGCGCAGTGGCCGCTGGAGCAGCTTCCCTGTCTCACAAATGAGGACGCTGAGCCCCGCAGAGCTTTAGAAATCAGCGCGATGCCCCCCAGCTGGAAAGTGCGGGGGCTGGGATTGCGCCCTTGACCGCACGGTGCCGCCTCTCCGCAGCCCCTTCGCCTCCACGGGGACTGAGGACGAGAACAGGACTTCTCGCGAGCATCTGCGGGAGGGTTAGAAACCATCTCAACGTGCCCGGCATGCAGTAGGTGCTTAATAAGTGACAACCACTCTTGCAATCGCTTTGAGGAGCGCCCTCCGGCTCTAACGCTCTGAGGCCTGGCAAAGTACTTCCACCCTTCAGTCCGAGGGGGCAAGGGCCAAGGGGACGCCGGGGCGGGGGCGGGGACAGGAGGCCCCCCCCCCGGTGCCCTGCGGCTGCGGAGCCCCTCCAGGCGCAGACACGTGGTCGCAGACGCAGACGCAGACGGCGGTGCGCAGACCGCAGGCCCTTGCCGGCTGAGCCTGCTCAAGCCAAGCCTCCGCAGCCCTCGCGGTCGGGATTGGCTGAACGTCTCCAAGTGGGGAGTCGCCAACCAGCCCCTCTCTGTGCCCGGGACGGACGCACCGAGCGTCTGGATGTCGTGGTCGCAGCGCCCTCGGGTGCTTTGCGCAGAAGAGCCAAGCGAGTCGTCCCCTCTGAGGTTCAGACGTGCATGACGGTCCCACCTGCCAAAGGAAACCCTGACGTCACCCCCAGGGACAAAAGGATTCCTTCTCAGTGTTTTTTGTGGGACCGAGCCTTCAGGAAGCAAAGAACCAGGTAAGGAAGGGCTGGGTTCCCAGGTTCCCTCCTCCGAGGCTTGGGGAGTGGACGTTTAACCCCCGCTTTCCCGGCGTCGGCCTCACAGGGCCCTTGCAGGTACGGGGCCCTATTTGCCTGCTGACAGCCAGAAGGGGACCGGGTGTCTTCTTGTGCCCTCCACCCAGCCTCCCGGTGAGTTAGCGGAGGCAGGTCTGATAATGACTGTAGGCAGCCTGCGGGGCGGCCCGCCCTATAACAGGCTTGCGAGCCTTTGGTGGAGAGTCCCGAGGCCAGGGCAGGAGCCCGGCGGCTGTTGAAAGGCCTCTGACAATCCCCTCGCCTCCGTGTTCCTGGAGCTGGGCTGTGGATAAGGGGGCCAGCAGGCAGGAAGGACGGGCCCCTCCGGACGCCTGTGTCTGTCTGCATCTTCTTTCCCGTCCTTCCTCTGCACGGCCAGGACCCATCTCGTCCCCGGACACCAAGGTAGATGCTTGGAGAATGTGGTCACCACAGCTCGCAGGTGTAGGTCTCTGGCCTTGCGGAGTAGGGCAGGGGGAAGCCTGGGGGCTGGAGCCCCGGGGAGGAGCCCCCGAAAGTTCCTTGACTGGAGGGGGTCCCTGAGGGTGCTGGAGGCCCGCAGGTCCGCTCCCTTCCCCAAGTCTCCGGGGAGCAAACGTCTCGGCGGCGGCTCCTCACCCGCATTCCCTGTCATTGAATAGTTGGACCTAACCTCCCTTCAGCCCCCAAAAAGGTGCTGTCTGACTGCAGCTCGGAAGAACATTCCATCCCGCCCCCGGGGAAGGAATTTATAAATATTACCATAGGCTTTCACCAAGCCGTTCATAAATCAGGGCTCGGGGCTCTGGACCTCCCAGGCTAGCCGCCCTCGGCCTCCTGTGTTTCCAATTTTAAGTCACACCCAGCCCAGCCGGCTCCTGCCGCTCCTCACAGATTCCAGGGGCCCGTTCAAAGGCTCCCCGAAGCAGGCGGCTAACAATGACTCTGTTGTTCTCCTCGGAGAAATGTAAAATTAAAGCTCACACATGAGGTAGAGACTGCCCCAGGGTGAACGGAAGGATGGGTCTGCGGGGTTTGTTTGCACGAGCAAACATGTGAGCGCTAAGAAAGTTCTGGGCCCGGCCCGCCTGCAGAGCGCCCACCATCCTGCTGTACTGGTGGGGGTCAGACGGGAGCCTGATCCCGCCCAGAGCGGGCCAGGGAGCCGGGCCTGGAGCAGGTAGAGCCTTGCCCTGGCCCTCCTGCCAGGTGCTGGGTGCTGGGGGTGCGGGGGCAGGGGAGATCGAAGGCTAAACGTTGGGCAGGCCCAGGCTGTCTGGGCTCAGAACCCGGTGCTGCCCCGCGGGGCTGGGGAAACAGCATCGGGGGGAACAAGCCGCCGTGGAAACAGCCCACCAGCCATGCACAAAGCTCCCCCTCCCTTCGTCCCCACCGAGCTGGTCTCATCTCCGGCCGGTGTGTGCCCGGCAGACTCTGGTTTGGAGGGCTTCTCCGTGATAGAAGGACAGCGCTCCCAAGGGCGTGCTTGCACACACACACAGGGACCAGGACCCTGGGAGAGGCCCACCCCGCACCCGCTCATTTCATCCTCAGGACGGGTGGGTGTGGCAGGTACGCCTATTAGCCCATTTTAGAGAAGGGAAGACTGAGACCTCAAGAGTTTAAATAACTTCCCCCGAAGTCACGCAGTCTAGTATATGAGTTTGAATCCGGGCCTGACGGGCTCCTAAGCTCCATCCTTCCCACCACCGACGAGGACCTTCTCGGAGCAAGCAGCTGGAGACTGAAGGTCAGCCGGTCCCACGGCACTTACGGGAGCTGTCGCCGAGGGGCAGACGGCGTGCCAGCAGAGAGACAGGGACAGGAAGGGCCTGGCAGTGGTGCTGTGCTGGGCAGAATTTGGGCAGACGGGGCCTAGAGAGAAGAAAGACCTCAAAGGGTGCTGAGGAGCACAGGAGCCGTGAGAGCCCCCAGGGCCGACGTTAGGGGGTGCCGTCGAAACGCCCCACAGCCCAGGGCCCCCCTCGCCGTGGTGCTGGCTGTTAGTGCAGGTGCAGGGGCGCTGTGGTCCCTAGGAAGTGGAGGAGGCCGCCAGCAGCTGGCGAGAACTCGGGCCTGGCCACGTCTTTGGGACAGTAGACTGTCCCGTGCAGGTGTCTCTGTGGCCAAAGCTGGGCCTAAGCCCGGGTCATCGGTACAGAGTGTCTGGGCCTCTCGGCATCTTCGTGGAAGGAGGGCTCTGCCTCCCACCCAGACTCACATCGTGGGGTGCAGGCGATGGGCAATCAGAAGAGACACACCTCTTCCATTAGAGGTTGAATTCTGTCCCCCCAAAATTCGTATGTTGGAGTCTTGACCCCCCAGAACTTCAGAATGTAACCTTATTTGGAGATAGGGTCTCTGTCGAGGCAGTCAAGGTAAAATGAGGCCATTAGGGTGGGCCCCGATCCAGTATTACTGATGTCCTTGTAAGAAGGGACATTGGCAGACAGAGGGACGACCCCGTGCATACAGGGAGAGCGGCTTCGGGAGAAGCCAGGCCTGCCCACAGCTGGACCCCCGACTTCTGGCCTCCAGATGACAGACATTTATGTCTGCTGCTTACAGCACCAGCCTGTGGCCATCCGTGACAGCCCTCCTGGCAAATACGCCCCCAAAGGGAGGTTGGAGGGACCCACAGACTGCTTTCTTACCCTGGGTCCCAGGAGGGCTGCTGGGCACCCGGCCAGAGCTGGCTCTCTGCGGGGCTGTGTGAGCAGTGTGCGGAGTCATACGCCCTGGGTCCCAGGGAGGACCCAAACAAGGAAGACGGGGGACAGGAACCGTCCGCACAGCGCAGGGAAAGGCTGTCCGCAGACTCGGGACTCGCCTTTGCTGTCGAAAGCCTGGCTCGTCACTCCCAAGCTCAACACTCCCGAGGACCAGAGTCGGCGTGATGAGGCCCAGGGAAGTCTGGGCTGCGCCCTCTCCGTCTCCGGGCGTGGACGCAATGCGGCTTCTCGCCACGGGGCCCGAGGGGGAGACGAGCTCACACGTGCCGGGTCTTCGGTCTGCACACCGTCGTAGAGGCGCTCTGGCCTAATCTCCCATCCAGGACCCAAGGCCTAGAGGTGACGACGTCCTTGAGAGGTCGCCCCTTTGCACCTCCTTGGGATGCGCCCATGGTGGGGAGTTCAAGGCCCATTGTCCGATGGTTGGATAATTCCTATCCTTGGACAGTGTGTCCTTGTTGGGTCTGAAATGTGCCTCCATGCACCTTTGCTCCCGGGCCCCTTTCTTCCTCCCGTCTCCGTTCCAGACCAATTCTAGAGCCCCGGAAAATTCGAGGCGCCGGCTTTTCCCTACTCAGGACTTCACAGAGCTGCAGCCACTACCCTCCCCTGCCCGGGACAAGCAGCACCAACCTTCTCCAGAGTGTGCTTAGATGACGCACGTCCGGCCCCTCCCTTCTTGACACATTCCAGCTTGCATCAGTCCTCGCGGTGACGCGTCCCTGGATGCCCAGTCTGACCAATGCTGGTGGCGATGAGGCCACCGCTCCCTGTTCCTGGACGCGGCACTTCTAAGAATGGAGTTCAGGGTCCAACCGGACTCGTGCTCGCGCGACATGCGCTCCTTCGGCCGATATTGTCGGACCACGTGCGTGCGTGCCGGGATTGGGAAACACAGAGGTGAGGATCAGAACACAGAGGGGGGCATGAAGGGGGGGATGGACACGTGCTCCGGAAACATGGAGAAGAAGCCTCGCACACGGAGCGGCAGCCAGGTGGATGCAGTGGGTGAGGAGGGGGTGGCAGGCCTGGGTTTGCTGTCCCCGGCTGCGGGGACGGCGTGGGCGCAGGTGCAGGGGCATGGAGGGGCACAGTGTCCTTCTGCCTTATCTTTGTGGGGCCACGTCCTACCCAAGCCTGTGCACTCAGGTCTGATGTCGAGTCTGCGAGGAAGGCTGACTCCATTCCCTACCCTCCCGGTCGGATCGGCCGCCTCCTCTCCCTCCAGGAGCCTCGCCGCCTCTCCGTGGCCTCCGCCCGTACCTGATGATATCAGCACGACCCCTTTCTCCCCGTCTGCCCACCAAGCGGCCAGCCCCTCGAGCGCAGCCCCCTCGCAGCTGAATGCCGAGCCCGGATCCTGGCCAGACTCGGTGCTCCCAGCAAGGGTGCTGCACGGATGCCCGAGCCGCCAAGTGCGTCCCAGCGAGAGACGGTCCTTGCCATCAGTGGGAGGTCGGCGGCCCGGTAAGGTGAAGAAAGCCCCCTCGGTCATTCTGGGGGGGCGGGTCTGGGCTTGATGCTGCTTGGGGCGGTCCTCTGCTGTCGCTGCCCTGAAATTCTGCATAGTGTCTGAATTATTAAGGCTGGGCCCCACAAATCACGTAGCTCCTTCTGCACACTGTGACAGCCTCGGCTACAGGGGCGGGGGCCTGGCACGTGGGGGACAGTTGGGCAGGTGGGCGGAGCGTCGGGTGCCCACAGAGGACACGGAAGAGTGGTCAGAGGGGAGAATCCCTATGGAGGACTCAGGAGGGGACGGCTCCGGAGAGAAGCCTGTGCTCCATGCACTCGGAGGCCTAGGCTATGGGGCGGGTCACCTCCCAGCCCCGCGGGGCCCTCAGCCAGGCCAGCCAGCTCAGGCCCTTCCTCCAGCCCCGGAACATTCCCTGGGCCATCTCGGCCAGGACAGCAGGTCTAGGTGGGGAAGGGGCCTGATGACTCCAAAGGTGTGACCAGCCTGGCCTGAGACGGCCCGTTCCCCCCGACAGACCCCGTCTCCCATTGCCGTCACCGCCACCAACCGAGGGAAAGAAAACACTCCCCAGTGAGTGAGTGATGGCCTTTCAGTGCAGACAGGGAGATGAGGCAGAATCCACGAAAACGTTGTCCTTCTTTCCTTGTAAGAACGGAGCCCCAAGAAATGGTCCGAAAGATCCACACGCAGGATTCTGATGAGTTGCGAATGAAAATTTCACCGTAGCACGGATTTGAGAGGTCGTCAGGGGAGAGCACACAGGAGACGATCTAACCTGCGTGAGAAGGCTGCTCGTGGTCTGTGTGTGTGTGTGTGTGTGTGTGTGTGTGTGTGTGGCATGGAGAGGGGGGTCTTCGTACCCCGAGAAGCCCGGTCCGCTGCTTGGCCGGGGCTGTTGGAAAGTACATGCTTGAGATTAGGCATCAAAGCGTTTTTAGCCCTATCCCAAGAGACGCGGGCAGCATTTCGGAGAAGCAGGCTATCCAAACAGAGCTCCCATCCAACATCCTCTACCTCGTTTCAAAAGTCAGTTTTCAGTTCTTGCATCCAGAGTCTTCGTGGCCCTTACGTAATTCCCAGCTTCTGCATGACCACGGCCTACGAAGTACGACGGCATTCCCGACGGAGGGGCTCCGAGGTTGGAGCCAGAGTCCATCGGCAACACGAAACCTGCGAGGAAGCCAGTTCTGGTGCCAAATAGAGGTTTCCACCGAAAGGGAACGAAAACAGCCAGAGAGGGTTTGCAACCAGGAGGCCCTCTGTTTCAAACCCTGCCGGGACGCCGGGAAACTCCGAAGAACAGCCGAAAAGAGATTTGTTCCACCTAGAACGTAGGGGCCTCCCCCGCGAGCGAGACGGGATGTGGGAATCGGCACCTGTCGGCCTCCTCCTGTCCCGCCTTGGTCGCTGCGCAGGAGGGGAGGGCAGAGGACGCGAGACAGGGTCCCTCGTGTGGGATTATGTCCTTACGGTGACGCTTTCTTTGGCTGCAGTGAAAGCAAAGCTATCCTGACGGCAGCTGGAGAATGAACAAGCAGGTACCAACTTCAGTGCATATTTCACTGCTTCATTCATTCGTGAGTCTTACAGTTATGGGTCGAATGTTGGCCAGGGGCCCAGCTCGGTGCTGGAGACGCTCCCGTCCTCAGCGAGCCACACACACACAAGTGACAGCAGACATCTGGGAACTCTGTGGCTCCGTGGCTGGAGTGCCACCAAGGGGAGGGCGAGAGACGTGTGGTGGCCTCACGGCGGCCCAAGCTCCCCGATGGCATATTCCCAGGGGAGGAGAGCCTCAGGTTTAACGAGGCCTTGGCCGGATGTAAATCCTACGGTTCCTAGTTTATATCTGATGATTGCCAGAGTTTTCCCCAACCCAGCTGCTGGCTCTAGAAATATCAAACCTCGTTTCTCATTTGTTGTCCTGTCCCGCTGGGGCCCTGCCTTCATGTGACAGGAGGCCCACAGGGTCGGTACGTCCGTGTCATCGTGGCAGGGGTGGTAAGTACTCCTGAAAACGGGTCCCGACCAGGACACCTGTGTTCATGGTGGCTGGAAACGCCCTGGGTTAGAGAGAGAGGGGACCGCAGTCTCTGCAGCACTTAAATTAGCTGACCTTTGCAAATGGTGCAAAAACAGATGATGGTATGAACAGTCATAGGGCCCCTCCCAGGGCTGTGGAAGGGGTCCCAGGAGAGAGGGCCCCCCAGGCAGAAGCTCGAGCCTGCTTTCATCAAGGTAAACACATCTCCGGATGAGGGACTGCACACCGGGCGCATCTGTCTATGCGGAGCCTTGAACGTTCTTGATTGACCTTGATGTATCCCGCCCAGTGCGAAGGCGAGTCATGACGATGGCCTGGGTCCTCAGCCCTGGAGGGGTCCTCAGGTCCACGTTCAAGAGGCACACACACATTTCAATCAGAGTGCCAGTAAAAGAGGTTGTGATGCTAACCCTTGCCTCCATTTTGTATCTGCCCTCCTCCGCTCTGCCTCTCCATGGTCCTCCCCGATTTTCCCGACGTGTGGTCCGCTTTCTGCCGGACCACTCTTTCCAAGGCTCGCTGTCCTCAGTTCCCTTAGTAAATCTACTCAGGGCTTTCTTTCCGTTCTCGACTCTTGTAGACCTCCGTTGTTCTGTCTCCTTCTACTTCTGCCCTCCCCACTTCTCCCTTCCTCCCCTCCTCCCCCTTTCTTCCCCTCCCCCCTTCTTCCCCTCCCCCTTTTCTCCCCGTCCCCTCCCCTCCCATCCTCTCCCTTCCTTCTATACCTCCTTCCCCATTCTCATCTTCTCCCTTCCCCTGCTGTCCTCTCCTTCCCTCCTCCTTCCCCCTCCCCCTCTTCTGCCCTCCCATCCCATCCTCTCCTCTCCCCACCCCCTTCTGCTCCCCCTCTTCTCCCACCCTCTTCCCCTCCCCCTTCTTCTCTCTCCTCCTCTCTTCCTCTCACTCTCTCTCTCTCTTTCAGGGTCATCTCTCTGTTCTGAGATCTCTACCCCTCTGTCTCTTTTTCTCTCCTGGCTTTACTCCCCCCTTACTCTCCCTTACTCCTGCCCTGCATCTTCAGTCCTCTAACTCTGGCTCTCTCCCCCCGTCCTTCCCTGGTGCCTGCCACCTCCTTCCAAACCCAACCTCCACTGCCTCCTAACGTATTTTTTCCCCTATTTATTCACAGTTGTTTAAGAACTTGATCTCGGGACAGAGCCTTACTGCAGATTGCTTTTCCTTCCTGAGGCATGAGAGCCTTTGAGCAGCCCTTCCCTTCTGGCCGCTGCACAGGGAGCAAGGCCAGAAACAGTAGGAGCTGGTCCAGGGCCCCCGGCTGTTGTTTTTGCAGGCATGCCATAGAGGGGAAGGTCTTTTGGTACGTCCTGTATCTCAGACGCAGTGGGGAGGCTGCGAAGAGAAGCCCATGGTTTCAGTTGTTTAAGAATCACTCTTAGTGTCTTCTTTTTTCTCCATCTCTTGTCTGACTTTCTACAGGAACCTGCACCTGTATGTGTGTCACTCAGTTACGTTCTGCTGGAACGCCTTCCATGAGCTATGAAGAGTACAACAAAGCCCTTGTCCTCAACAAGCTTATTTTCCAGGGTCTGTGGACAGAAAACTATCGCCTGTAAACAGTCAGAGGACATGTAAGTAATAAAATGTATGTTGCTGATGATAAATGCACTAGGTCAGAGAGGGAGAGCCCAATGCAAATCTGAAGAATCCAAAAAGATGGCAGGAAGGTTAGGGCTGGTGTTGCCCCTGCAGGGGGAGTGGGCTTGGCATCTGCAAAGTGGGAAGGAGAGGGTCTTATAGGAGGAACAACAGCCTGAGCAAAGCCAGAACCTCAGGCACTAGCCATGCTGCAAGAAGAGCAGGAGGCAGCCTGGCAGAACAGTGATGGCACATTCAGGGGTGGGTGTGGGGCTTCCACACAGAGGAGACAAGGCACTAGTCTGCTTGAGTATCCAGAACAAAATATCAAGGCTGCAGGACATAAGATCAACATATAAAACTCAATTTTATTTCTATATATACTAGCAGTGACCATCCGGACACAGAAATCAAAAATAAAATACCATTCACAATTGCTCAAAAAACACCTAAGTATAAAACTAACAACATACATGATTTGTACACTAAAAACTAAAAAATGCTGAAAAAAAAAAATCAGAGACTATCTAAACAAATGCGAAGGCATACCATGTTCATGGATCAGAAGACTCAGCATCTTAAAGATGTCCTTTCTCCCCAGACTGACAAACAGGTTTGGAGCCGTTCCTACCAAATCCCAGCAAGACTTCTGTAGATATGACAAGATTATTCCGAAATTGATATTGAAAGGCAAAGGACTACAGTAGCTAAACAATTTTGAAAAAGAATCATACAGTGGAGAAACAAGCAAACGAACATAGAAAAAAGAGACAAATCCAGAAACAGAGTCTTAACTATAGAGAGCAAACTGATCAGTACCAGAGGGGAAGGGGGTAGAGGGAGAAAATGGAAGGGTGGAGGAAATAGGTGAAGGGGGTTAAGGAGTGCATTTATTGTAATGAACACTGACTAATGTATAGAATTGTTGAATCACTATACTGTACCCTGGAAACTAGTGGAACATTGTTTGTTAACTACACTGGAATTAAATTTAAAAAAAAATTTTTTTTTTAAATGAGAATTATAAAGGGGGAGGCAATGGTGCACCCAGTGTCACTACTTACTATATAGCTACGAGGAATCAAAACAACATGGCATTACTGGCAGCGGGAGAAGCACATGGATCAATGGAACTGAATAGAGAACCCACATAAATATATCCAACTGATATTTGACAACTCATTGGAAGAAAAATAGCCTTTTTAAATAAATGATGCTGGAGCAATTGGGTCAGAAAAAAAATTACTTCATCCTAACCTAAGTCACACCTTACACAAAAATTAATTCAAAATGGATCACAGAGACCTAAATGTAAAGCTATAAAACTTCCTGAGAAAAACATAGGAAAAAAATCTGTGGGACCTAAAGCTCGGCAAAGTGTTTCTGGACTTGACACAAAAACATGATCAAAAAAAAGGAAAAAGTGATAAACCAAACTTCATTAGATGTAAAAGCTTATACTCCACAAAAGACCCTGTTTAGAGAATGAAAATACAACCCACAGACTGGGAGAAAATATTTGCCAATCATATATTTCATAATGGCTTACTTACTGTCTAGAATATATAAAGAATTCTCAAAACCCAACAGTAAAAAAAAAAAAAAAAGAATTCCAATGAGAAATTGATGGGCAAAACATAAGACATTTCACTGACAAGGATCCATAAGCAGCCAATAAACTCAGGAAAAAATGTTCAACATCATTATTCATTAGGGAAATGCAGAGTAGAAGCACAATGAGAAATCACAATCTTCCGAATGATTGAAATGAAAACCAGCAACCAAATCAGATGCTGGCGATGGGGTGGGGAAACTGGATAACTCGTATGTTGCTGATGGGGATATAAAATGGTACAGCCACTCTGGAAGAGAGTTTGGGATTTTCTTAAACAAGCAAACAAAAACGAAATACATAATGATCCAGTAATGACACTTCTAGGCATTTATCCCAGAGAAAGAAAAACGTATAGTCACATTTTTAAAAATTGTATACAGATGTTTTATAGTTGCTTTATTTGTTTGCTTTTTGTCTTGTTTTGTTTTTAAGATTTTATTTATTTGTCAAAAGAGAGAGAGAGAGAGCCCAAGCAGGGGGAGCAGCAGGCAGAGGGAGAAGCAGACTCTCTGCTGAGCAGGGAGCCCATTGCAGGGCTTGATCCCAGGACCCTGGCATCATGACCTGAGCTGAAGGCAGACACTTTACAGACTGAGCCAACCCAGGTGCCCCTAGTTGCTTTATTTGTAATGCCCCCCAAACTGGAAACAATCCAGATGCCCTTCATCGAGTGAATATGGCTAAACTAATGGCAGTCCATCCACACATGGAATATGGTTCAGCACTAAGAAAAAGGATACAATAACCTAGATGAATCTCCAGAGAATTATGCTGAGTGAAAATAATCTAATCCTGAAATATTGTGTACTATATGATTCCATTTATACAACTTCCTTGAAATGACAAAACTATAGAGATGAAGAGGAGATTATAGCCAGCAGGAGTGAAGGTGGGAATGGGGGCAGAAGTGGGCGTGGCTAGAGAACCCTGAGTATCAATGTCAGTATCCTGGTTGTGATACCGTATCACAGTTTTGCAAAATACTACTATGGGGAAAATTGGTGGAGGGTACACTGACTCTCTCTGTATTATTTCTTAAAAATCATATGTGCACACTCGGCTGCAAACTTGTGGTAAGAGCAGGTCTGGGAAGTCAACAAGAAAATTTTACATTCAGGGTGCCGAGAAATTACTCCCCTAAGGAGAAGGCATTCTTGGGCTGGTTACTTGCAGCCACATACAAATGCACAAATTCTCTCATTTTATAGATGTGCCAGAATGTGAGAAAACACTGAAAAGCCTTGACTGAAGGCACCGAGAAAATCCTCACCCCAAAAACAGAACGTAAGCTCATCATTGAAATAATGAAATAGGAACACTTCTTTGAGATTAAAGATCAGAATGCAGTACAGTATTTCAGGGTGAAACTGGATTTCTGTTTTTAAATATTGGGTGTTTTGGGGTTTTTTGTTTTTTAAGTAAGCTTTAACATAGGGCTTGTACTCACGACCCTGAGATCAAGAGTTGCATCCTCTACCAACTGAGCCAGCCAGGCGCCCCTAAAAGTGGATTTCTAAGCCTCAACAGATGGTCAGCATTTAATGTTAATTTTATGGAGAACTCCGTAAATGTATCTTAAATATTTGTTTTACTTTACTGGAATCTAGCTAGGAAATGATATTAATAAAGTACTTACTATAAATTTTTTGAAAACCCCATGTGAATATGCTGTTACCTCAAATGAAACATTTGATTTTCTTAAAAATAAAATTAGTATATGTATTTTACATTTTATATTTAATAATATATCATGAGCATTTTTTCATTGTCTAGAATATGCTTATATATTTATTGACTATAAATGTTTTACTTATAGATATGCCATATTATTTAACTATTCCCCACCCCCCAGGGATTTGGCTTATTTCAAGTAGTTTGTTTATTATTTTTTAAAATGCTGAGAATAGGGGCTCCTGGGTGGCATAGTCGGTTAAGCATCTGACTCTTGGTTTCGGCTCAGGTCGTGATCTCAGGGTAGCGAGATTGAGCCCCGTGTCAGGCTCTGTGGTTGGTGTGGAGTCTGCTTGAGTCTCTTTCTCTCCCTCTGTCCTTCCCTCCAGGCACTCTCTCTCTCTCTCTCTCAAATAAATAAATAAATCTTTTTTTTTAATGCTGAGAATAACATCCTGGTGGCCATTTTTTTGGAAACAGCTTTATTAAAGCGTACAGTTTAGGGGCGCCTGGTTGGCTCAGTTGGTTAAGCGTCTGACTCTTGATCTCAGCTCAGGTCTTGATCTCGGGGTCTTAAGTTAAAAAAAAAATTTAAAAAAATAAAGTATACAGTTTAATGCTTGTTAGTGCATTCACCGAGTTGTGCAGCCATCACCACAATGTGATTTTAGAATGTTTTTATCACCGTTAGCAGTCCATCTCTATCCCTGCCTCCCCCCACTCGCCCACCCCAGCCCTAAGCAACCACTGACTGACTTTCCATTCCTATCAATTTCCTCTAGAGACAAATTCTGGACATTGTATAGCAACGGAATCATAAATGTGTGATCTTTTAAGACTGCCTTCTTTCACTTAGTAAAATGTTTGCAAGGGTCATCCGTGTTGTAGTGCCTCCTAGAACGTCATTCCTTTTCATGCTGGATCCTATTCCATCGTGTGGATAGATGACATTTCACTTATCCGCACTCAAGAACTGGTCAACGGCAGGTTGTTTTCACTTGGAGGTTATTGTGAATAGTGCTGTTTGTAAACAGTCACGTGCAATTCGTGTGTGTGGACGATGCTTTCGTTTTCTTGGCCGTCCCCACATGTAACTCTGTGGCTAACTTTTTAACCAGGTGGCCTTTCCTGAGTACTTCTTTAAGATACATTCCGAACAGTGAAAATAACGGGTCAAAGCCTGAGTACCTTGAAGGATTTGGGTGCCTATGGACAAACTACACTCCTAAAAATGATGCCTGCTTCTGCTCCCGCCTGTCGCAGGAGAAGGCTCTAAGCGTGCAGATGTGGGCCCCAGAAGCTCTTGGATGATCAGACCCGCGGTTATCCGATCTCGGGACCTGCCGGGACTCACGCACGAGGCAGCCCACTGGACGAAGCTTAGTGGAAGGGGCCAGGAGATCCGGGTTCTTCTCCCAGGCCTGCTGCTCGCTGCTGGTCATGTGACCCCTGGCAAGTTGTGTCCTCCTTTGTGAAAGGAAGTTCACACCAGGCCTGCCCGGCCCGCTCAGCCAGTGGAGGATCAAAGCGGGAATGCGGAATGGGGACACTGCTGTGTGCAGACATGTCCAGGCAGGAATGAGTCTTGTCAAGGTGTCACTTTTTGGGATGCACCGGTTCGCCGGCTTGTCCCTTGAGTGTCGAGATTTGGGGCCGAGCCTGGTAGCTGGGGGGTCAGTGGTGGGTTCGTCCAGACATATCCGCTTTAACAGAACCTGGGGGCAAAGAGATCTTCCTTTTTCTCCCGTGGGCGTGGCTGTGCAGCACGGTTTGGGTGGTCATTGGGCTAAACCTCCCCCGCTGCCACCAGCGGCTGGGTTAGGAGCGGCAGAGACGGTGGGGGGCCGGGGAACCCATACCTGGACTGCGACTACTGTGGTCACTCATGGAAAGTTCTGCCCTCCACTGGGATGAAAGGGGGGCTGCAGCAATTCTAACCAGGAGTGTCCACGTTGTCCTCAGCTGCACAGCTGTGACCAGTGGGTTCTCTCTCCTGGATCTTCCTGGCGGCGGGGGGCTGACCACGGTGACAGAGGCCGGGGGCCCGGTGCTGAGATTCCACCGGAACAGGACACACGTGGGCAAACCCAGCTGGGGGGGCCACAGGCACGCACTTCGTCCCGTGCAGCTGTCAGCTTCCCCCGGAGAAGGCCTGGATGCTAACTCCGTTTCTTTTTGCTAGACCCGGAGGGCTTATTTGAGAGATGAAGATATTTAACTCAGTAAGATTTGCTGCGAAGTCATAAGCATCCCTTCCATTGTAGGTACTTCGCAGCATCATTTTTAATCCTCACGGCAATCCTGAAGGTAGGCACTATACCTATTTTACAGATGAAGAAACTGAGGCTCAGAGAGGCTAAGTAACTTGCCTGCGGCCATAAAGCCAGCGGGCAGCAAAGCCAGGTCTTGGGGACTCCAACCTTCATGATGACGTGTTTTCACGTCGTGATGACATCAGGATGTGACCAGGAGCCCCTGCAGGTCCAGTCCCCCAGCGATGCAAGGGTCTGTCCCCAGTGGGTCTCACTCTGGGTCGGGAAGGACCTGCCAGGGGTCGGGTTGTGAGTCGTGGGGAGGGAGCAGGCGACGGCGCTCGGTTCTCTGTCCCACCAGAATCCTTGTCCACTGACCCGCCTGAGGGTTGGCTCACCTAGTGTTTATTCTAGCGCCTTCTTCCCTCGCCCTTGCAAAGCCCTTGTGTGATGGGTTTTCCCTTCCGGTTTGATTTCAGAACGCGTTGAGCCAAGGAGAGCCCGCAGGCCTCCTCTGGATGTTTGTTGTCGTTGACGGGAAGCATTTGTGCTGAGTCACTCTGAGAGCCGTGTATCAAAGAGCAGGGCGCACGCGGTGGGTCTGGAGAGCGTCCGCTGTCCTCTCCGGGAGGTCTCTGCGAGGGCAGCTGTAGGCCTTGCTCTCTCTGCGTGGGGGACCTGGAGGACAGTCCCCCGGGGAAGGAGCCTCAGGTCAGACCACAGGCTGAGCAGAAGTCAGCAACGGAGAGCTGAAGAAAGCCATCTCCATCTGGGTCAGGGAACCCGCGTGTCACAGCCGAAGGACACTCCTATTGCCGGACCAGGCCTGGCCCGAGCCCCGGGGGGGAGCGGGCCACCTGCTGACGGCGTCCGTGGGCTGATCCCCCAGAGGGCTGGAGGAGTTGGGGGCCACCTGCAAGTATGGGGGTCTCTGGGGGACACGCCAAAACCCACCCAGGCTTTAGGGACACGAGCCGTGCGCGTGACCAATGTCAGCACGATCGCCACGCACAGACGGCCGTGGACTGAGTGTGTCCTCCCAAAACGCCTATGTTGAGACCTAACCCCCTTGTGATGGCGTCGGGGGTGAACCTTTGCGAGGGGATGAGGTCGTGAGGGACTAATGTCCCTATGAAAGAGCCCGCGCGCCTCCGCCCGTGTGAGGACACAGCAGGAAGACGCCACGTATGAACCAGGAGTTGTGGTCTCACCAGACATGGGTCTGCTGACGGCTTGGTCCTGGATGTCCAGCCTCCCGGCTGTGAAGAATGAATGAATGTTGTCCCCAGGCCCCCTGTCTGTGGGGTTTGTCGCAGCAGCCGGAGCCCGCTGGTTACGCCCTCATACTCACCCCTCCTCACTCAGAATCTTCTGTGTGTTGATGACCTTGAGAGCTGACCTTGGACTTTCTACAGGGACTATAGCTAAATCAATACTCATGTATGTGATGAACTCCTGTCCTTATTTAAGGGTCCTAAGGATGCGGCCAAAGGCACAGAGGAATACGAGACAAAACGCTAAACCCTCAAGAAATGTGTATTCAAAATAGGAAACAAAATAGAGACTCACAGAGCACGACGCAGAAAGCTACATTCTGAATTATCAGATTGTGGGCTTATAACCCAAATAGTATTAGGGGTTTAGAGAGGACAAAGCACCTCAGCATTTAGAGGCCTACTTAGAGTAATCAGGGGAGGCTTCCTGGAGGTGGTGAGGCCTCACTGAGTCTTTGAATGATGGGTTCAGAGAGGAGATATGAAATTCTAGCTGGGAGGAGCAGCCACTGAATTCAGAGTTAGCTTGAGGCGGTGGGTTACCTACTTCTTGGCCTCACTCGTATCCTCTAGTCAAATAGCAGATAGTGAATGATCCCACTGACGTGGGAAGCAAAGGCAAAAGAAATCCCCTTACAGCTTGCAGCCCACTGACAGATTCAGATCATAATCCCAGAGTCCTGGGATCGAGTCCCGTGTCAGGCCCCTTGCTCAGCAGGGAGCCTGCTTTTCCCTCTGCCTCTCCCCCTGCTCACGTGCTCTCTCTCTCTGACAAATAAATAAAATCTACAAAATAAAATAAAATAAAAGTAACCTTATCTTGGCAGCAGCTGGCCCCTCAAGGTCCTGAAAGCCTTGCTTCCAGATTCCGTGGAGACTTGCGCTCTCCCTAATCAGAAAAGTACACAATCGGTCACTCCTCCCAATCCCAGTGTAGCTCTTTCTGCCCACAGTTCCTGTCCCGGGAGTCGGGAAGGGGTGAAGGTCTCGGCAGGAGAGATAGGAGGCCCCTGACTGCCCTGACTGGGTTCTGGAGCGATTCCTGGCAGGTGGAGAGGCTGGGTCCGAGCGGAACAGGAGATAAGGGGACAAACCAAGCCCGCCCAAGGATCTCAAGGCCATGAGCTCCCAGTCAGTTCTCAGCAGAAGACTGCCACCCACAGCCTCGGGGGCACCCGCTGGGGACCCCTCTCCCCTCGAGAGCTTTTTCCTTCCTTCGCTTACTGCCTAAACTTTCACTTCACTTCACCCACCCGCGTCTGGGAGATTCGTCCTTTGATTCCACGAGATGAGAACCTGTGAACGCGCGACGCATGTCCTGAGCGCCTACTGTGTGCCAGCCTCCAGACGTAAAGTCGTGTACGTAATGTTCGCAGCAAACCTTATCATGACCCCCAGTTCCTGGCTAGGAAATGGGGGCTGACGGAAGTTAGGGAACTTGCCTAAGATCACACAGCCCGGTGGCAGAGAGGACTCCGGCCTGGGCCTGCCGAGGGGGCCCCTGCCACTGGGCTCACGCCCCCCACCCCCGGCCGGCCGGTGGGTGGTAGTCGGCTCACCTCTGAGCTCTACCACGTGTCACTTGGGGTGAATGCTTTTCCCCTCCCCCAACCCCCTCTCCGGAAATGCTGCTTCCACCAGGAAGCCTCTCCTGACCATCCCCCGGCCCCGCGTGCTCACTCTTCTGGTGGTAAAGCTCCCTGAGGTCACAAAGCATCATGAGATTGAAGGTGTCTTTAAGTTAACATTGGCAGTGGCTGCCCGGGTGGAGGGCAGGGGTTAGAGAGGCACAAGGAGAAATTGGGGGTGATGGTTTCACCTGTGTATTCCTCGGGTCAAAATGTCCACTTTATGCGCAGTTTCTTGTATGTCAATTTACCTCAATGTGGCTGCTCAAAAAAAATGCTAACTCAGGGCTCTCTTACTCCCGAAAAAAGAAAATGATGACAATGATGGGCAGGATAGTTCCTTAGTGGCAGGGAAGACCGGCGTGCTCCCTGCCGGGTGCCCAGCATGGGGTGGGGCACACGGGGCTGCCCCCCCCCCTCCAGGTTGGCTCTTGGGGAGGCTTCTCCCGGGTCTGGCACCACCTTCCCCACAGATGCCGTGGGGCCCCGGGGCCACAGCAGGTACGGCGGGACCCGGCGGTGCCCCGGGGACATTTCACAAACCCAGTCGTTCTCGCTGTCTATCCTTCAGAGCAGGTGTGGGCCAGGCACCGCGGGGCCCATTTTTTAACAGATAAGGAAATGCAGCCGGAGGCAGAAAAGCTCCTTAACTTTCGTCACCTCTGAGTCAAGACGGAAGCAACTAACTTGTTCCTTTTCTAGCTGCCTGGGGACGAAATCTGATCGGAGTCCTCCGCCCCATGAGAGCCCCCAGCAACAAGCCCACAGCTGCCCAGCCCAGCCCAGCCTGCTCACACAGGCCTCCTCCTGCAGCCAGGCAGCCCAGCCGTGGGAGGCCCTCCCCGTTTGGTCTAGTCGCTGGTTTCTTTCAACACAGCTGGGGGCTAAGTTATACTGGATTATGCACATTAAGACCACCAGTCCTGGGAGCAAAGGCATAATTTCCCCCCGAGGGCACCGTGCCTTGTGCTGGAGGGAGGAATTAATGCTGTTTGCATTAATCCTGGACGCGGGCGGCCATGTTCAGTCTCACAGGTTGCACACCGCAGAATTGCAATTACACAGTGACGTACCAGGAGGGATTTACGATTTAAAGGGAACACACAAATCATAATATAGCTCTCTTTAGTGTAGACAAAGGTTAGAAACAAGAAGACTTGCCCACTCCAGTGACTATTGACAGAGTATGACATTAGGCTAAGCCCAGGCTGAGTTCATGGTGAGCTGGTGGTAGCCCAGCTTAGCCGGCCACTGGCTGTGTGACCTTGGGCAGAAGGCTCAGTTGCATCCCTCCCAACAATATAGAACATGTGCAAGTACTGCGGAAAGTGTATCATTTCAGTATTATGCATCATTATTTTAAACACTAAAATCCAGCTGACCAAAACACCGCCGAAGCCTCCTCTGGCTGGGTGACTCTCCAGTTCTCGGCTCTAAGAGACAGGATTACGGCTAAGGGAGGACTGCCCGACCCGGGCACTGGGAGGAAAAGCCAGGTGGGGCTTGTCTTCCCTAAACACTCCAGGAAGGAGAAAGAGGCTCACGCCCTCTCTTACTGGTGTTTCTTGTTATGGGTCTCAGGCTGCAACAAAGGGCCTTTCTGTGAGCTTCACGGGGCCTGACTTACTCAGCAAACTTCTCCGTCTCCTCCTTCTGTGGGAGAACAAAAACAAACCTTTCTCTCGGGGTTTGCTGGGTTCCTGTGGAGGGCTTGGGCTTGGTCAGACAGGGAGCTGGCGGGCCGGCTGCTCTGGGAGGAGGAGGGAGGCGGAGGCCGGAGCGGGCGGCGGGGAGGGGCCTCGAACCCGG
>CM052897.1:119056858-119083738 GCA_028534135.1 Potos flavus | reverse complement strand
ACGGTCACACTCACCCCCGAGAGCCCCGCACCCACACGGTCACACTCACCCCCGAGAGCCCCGCACCCACACGGTCACACTCACCCCCGAGAGCCCCGCACCCACACGGTCACACTCACCCCCGAGAGCCCCGCACCCACACGGTCACACTCACCGCGTGTGCCCCGCATCCACACGATCACACACACTCCCGTGTGCCCCGCATCCACACGGTCACACTCACCCCCGTGTGCCCCGCAGAGTCACACTCACCCCCCGTGTGCCCCGCACCCATACGGTCACACTCACCCCCATGTGCCCGGCACCCACACGGTCACACACAGCCTCGTGTGCCCCGCACCCAGTCACACTCACCCTCGTGTGTCCCTGTACTCACACAGTCACACTCACCCCCCGTGTGCCCCCATACCCAGTCACAGTCACCTCCGTGTGCCCCCGCACCCAGTCACACTCACCCTCATGTGCCCCCGTACTCACCCAGTCACACTCACCTCCGTGTGCCCCCGCACACAGTCACACTCACTCCCGTGTGCCCCTGTACTCACACAGTCACACTCACCTCCGTGTGCCCCCGCACCCAGTCACACTCACCCCCATGTGCCCCCGCACACAGTCATACTCACCCGTGTGTCCCTGTACTCACAGTCACACTCACCCCGTGTGCACCCACATTTGCACATCCTTACACACAGTAACATACCTGTATGCCCCCTCCGTCACACTGCATGCACACTCCTATCCCCACACTCACACGCATGTGCCCCCAGCCCTTTCCAGAGAGGAGAGCTTGGCTCTCGCTCAGAGGGGTGTCTGGCCCCGTCCTCAGCTCACCAGCTCCCTCGGGGTGACTGGTGTCTGCAGACACTCCTCTAAGCTCCCGCAGCCCAGTGACAGGAGAGCCACCCACGCCAGCAGGCTCTGCCCCGCCCGCATCGCGGCTCTCAGCCCAGTGACAGGAGTGCCACCCACGCCAGCGGGCTCTGCCCCGCCCGCATCGCGGCTCTCAGCACCGTAGGAAGCTCTGCTGTCAGGGCCACCTCGCTCAGGGGACCACGCTCCCGGCCTGTCGCTGCATCCGGTTCAGCGTGCTCCGGGCCTGTCCTCTGTCCAGCTTCTCACAGGCACTGCACCATGGGAGCCGGGCTGGGGCGGGCACAGGGCCGGGGTGCGAAGCCGGACACCCTCGTGTCCTTTGCTTCCTGGCTGACTGCTGGGGATTCGCAAGGTGCTGTGCGGTCGGGGGGCCAGCGCGGCCAGGCCCCTGCGGTCGGCTGAATACCATCACCCCCAAAGCCGTCGTCCTCCTCGTCCCCAAAACCTGCAGCCAGCTTACCCGCCGCGGCAAGGGGGCTCCACGGATGGGATTAAGTTCTCAGACGAGCTGTGGGAACGGCCCCGAGGCGTGGGGTCATTGGACATGGGACTTCCTTCTCTCCCCCTCGCACATCAGCCCCCCGTGCTCAGGCCTTCGGGTGGGACAGGAACAGCACCCCCAGCTCCTCCTCCTAGGGGGCAGGGGGGAGGGTCAGAGCCAGCAGGAGGAGCTCGAGGAAGGGGCTGTGAGCCAAGGGATGTGGGCGGCCTGCAGCGAGAGGCAAGGGGACAGTTCTCCCCTGAAGCCTCCAGAAGGAGTCAGGCAGGATCCCATTTGTGTCGTTCTTAGCCGTACGCTTATGGTAATTTGTTAAAGCCTCCCCAGGGAGCGAATACAGAGGGGAATCAGAACGGCAGGGGATTCAGATCTGCTGCAGACGAGCCTGGGGACCGTTTGGTCAGCTCCGGCTGCCACGACAAGAGCCCCCCAGGGGGCTTCCACAGCAGACATTCACTTCCCGCGGTCCGGAGGCTGCACGTCCAAGGTCATGGTGCCCGCAGGGCTGGGACCCCTGAGGACGCTCGCCTTGACTGGCAGACGGCTGTCCCCCTGTGCGCACACGCTCCTGGTGTCTCTGTCCTGATGTCCTCTTACAGGGGCGCCCACCGGATGACATTGGGGCATCCACTCGGTCTCCTCCGTAGAGACCGTGTCTCCGAGCACAGTCGGGTTCTGAGGGGTGGGGGCTCAGGGCTCGGACGTGTGGGTTTGGGAGGAAGGGCTGTGACAGCGAGCCCACATGCTTGCCTCACTCCCGTGGGGATCTCCTCTTCCAGCAGCTTCTGGGCCTGTGGAGGGCCCGCCCTGAGCAGACGCAGGCCCGGTGGGACCGGTCGCCGCTCACCTGAATAACCAGTGGGGGCAGGCCCAGGAGACGCCTGTCTGCCCATCGGCCTGAGGCTCCCTGAGGAGGGACTCGCGGTGAGGACAGCAGCACGAGGTACAGGGACCCCGGCTTGGGTGTGGAGTAATTCTGTCTCTCTTCCAGGCCAGACGCCCGCAGCCCCCCGTCCCCCCGGGTAGACACGAGACAGCCCTGCTCAGACGGCAAGGGCAGACTGCAGGGCCGCGGGGCAGGGGCCCGGATTTAACCCCGAGTGGGGCTGGGGGCGCTCTTTGCGGGGCATCGGCCGGGGCTGGGAGGGGTAGCCGAGCGTGGGAGCTGCCTGCATATCAGCATCAGCCGTCCCCAGTCCCCACCTGCACGCCCAGGACTCTGGGGCCCTGAGGGGGGAGCGTGTTCCTGGTCTCACTGCTCCCATCACTGGCCTCAAACTCACGCCGGGGCTCCCAGCAAGACTCGCAGGGGCAGAAGCGACTCAGAGCTGCCTCCGGAACCCCCTTTCCCCCACCACACGGCCTCCAGGCTAGAGTGGAAGCCCTCACTCCCACCCACAGCCGAGGTACTGAATTCAGACCGATTCACCCAAGCTAAGTACTCCGATAGAGAAGATCGAATAGAAACGCTGGCCTAGGTAGAAAATTGCTAACTTGGCAACTGAAAGGTAAAAAGAGGAATCCTGGAGCCTCCCTCCTGGGGCTGAGCGAGCAAAGGGCAGAGGCTGGGTTGTAGACAGGGGTCAGGGTGGGGGGCTGGGACCCCAACCTCGGCGGACGGGGCTCCAGCTGGTGCCGGCGTGTCTGAAGTGGGGGGACGCGTCTCACCCCGACCCTCTGCCTCTTAGATCCCGAGTAAATCTGTAGCGTCTTCCTAAGCACGTAACTCGCGTCCACACTGAAAGAAACACGTACGTTTTCGGTGCCTTCCTTCACCCTGCCTTTCCAGCGGCCCAGCAGACCCTGCCATGGGTGAGAAATCTGGGCGCCTATTCCGATGGCTCTAGAACCCTCGTCTGACTTTGTCTCTGTCCTGTGACTTCACCGTATGTGACGATTGGGGTGTTTCTGAAAGAGACCAGCGCAGACCGATTAAAACAGGACCAACTCCCCCCCTCCCACAGCCCCCCATGCGGGTGGGCCTCAGCCAGTCCTTTGAGGGCCTCAAAAGGTGGAGGAAGGAGAAATTTGCTCTCTCTGCCTGGGCCGGCTCATCCGTCCTCTTCCGCCCTTGGCTACTGGTGCTCCTGGTTCCCGGGCCTGCGGGCTCTCCGAGGGCAGACGGCAGATCCTGAGACTTCTACGCCTCCGTAACTTCGCAAGCCATTTCCTCATAATGCATCTCTTTCTAGTCGTCTAGAGATTCTATTGGTTCTGTTTCTCTGGAGAAACCTGGTTGATATGCCAGCAGGGTCTCTCTTTGGTCTGGCACCCCCCCCTACCTGTGGCCTGGAGCCCAGGTCTATGCAGGACTGTGGAGGCTTTTAAATATAATTCCCAGGGCTGGGTCCCTGAGGCGTAGGATTTCCGTTCAGTTGCAGCATTTGATGAGGGATCCCAGGAGGCCGTGGGTATTCCTGCTCTTCTCGTCTCCGCGAATGGGTGGGGGGCCACCTCGCCCTGAGATTCAGCCACAGCTGTAAGATCATTCCGGTGGTTACGCAAGACTGGGGGGGAGGGTGCGGGCCGTAATACCACATAATCCTGCAGCTGTCGGGCACAGGCTTTGAGCAGCTTTGTTTTCAGAGACTGAGACTGTCCAAATTCACTTTATAGAAAAGATGGTTTTCCTGCTTTGTCGATCAGAGACCCAGCAGGAAACAGGGCAAAACTCCAGTTAGGGTAACTGAGGAAGGGGTCATGAAGGGATTGGTTCTGCAGGCCCACACAGTGTAGGGAAAAACGTGGGGTCACGCTGCGCCCCACACTCAGCAGCCTCAGAGACCCGAGGAGCTGGGGGAGTCATCAAGGGGAGGAAGAGAAGGAAGGCGGAGAGGTCCTCTGCCCAGGAGCTCATGGATTCTTTGTTTACTTGGTGTTGAGTTATATAAGTTCTTTATGTATTTTGGATACTAATCCTTTATCAGATTACGTCATTTGCAAATATCTTCTCCCGTTCCATAGATTGTCCTTCAGTTTGTTGACTGGTTCCTTGGGCTGTGCAGAAGCTTCTTATTTCCATGTAGTCCCAATAGTTTATTTTTGCTTTTGTTTCCCTTGCCTCAGGAGACGTATCTAGAAAAATGTGTCTAAGTCAGATGTCAAAGAAATGATTGCTGTGTTCTCTTCTAGGATTTTTGTGGTTTTAGGTCTCACATTTAGGTCTGTAATCCATTTTGAATTTATTTTTGCTTATAGTGTAAGAATTGTGTGTGGTTTCATTCTTTTGCATGTGGCCATCCAGTTTTCCCAGCACCATTTGTTGAAGAGACTTTTTCCAGTGCATATTCTTTCCTTCTTTGTCATAGATTAATTGACCTAATTCATATAAACACGGGTTTATTTCTGGGCTCTCTGATTCTGTTCCACTGATCTACGTGTCTATTTTTGTACCAGTATGATGCTGTTTTGATTTGGAGCATCTCTTAAAATCTGGAATGGTGACACTTCCAGCTTTGTTCTTCCTTCTCTATCGCCGTGGCTATTTGAGGTCGTTTGTAGCCAACAGACACATGAAAAGATGCTCAAAATCACGAATCACTAGGGAAATGCAAATCAAAACCATAATGAGCTATCACCTCACACGTGTCAGAGTGGCTAGAATCAAAAAGACAAGAAATAACAGGTGTTGGTGAGGATGTGGAGAAAAGGGAACCCTCATGGACTGTTGGTGGGAACGCAAACTGGAGCAGCCACTGTGGAAAACAGTATGGAGGGTCCTCCGCAAATTAAAAATAGAAATACTACGCGATCTGATAATTGTACTACTAGGTATCTACCCAAAGAAAATGAACACACTAACTTGAACACTAGTGGGTACCCCTATGTTTATAACATTATTTACAATAATAGCATTATTTACGATAACCAAGATATGGAAGTAGCCCAGGTGTCCATCCACAGACGACTGGATAAAGACGAGGTCATCTGTATATACAGTGGAATATTACTCGGCCGTGAAAACAAATGAAATCTTGCCGTTTGCAACAACATGGATGGAACTAGAAGGTATAATGTTAAGTGAAATAAGTCAGAGAAAGACAAATACCTTATGATTTCACTCCTATGTGGAATTGAAGAGACAAAACAAAGAAATAGAAAAAAAAAAGAAACAAACAGAAAAACAGACTCCTACATACAGAGGCCACACTGGTGGTTGCCAGAGGGGAGATGGGGGTGGGGTAGGGGAAACGGGTTATGAGCACGCTTCTTATTATGCACACTGACGCGTGCATAGAATTGTCGCATTATTATGCTATCCGCTGAGACTCACGAAGCGCTATGTTAATGACACTTGAACAAGAAGAAATAAAAATAAGGTTGAAAGGATGCTTGACTTCCAGGGGAGAGCCCAGCAAGAATACCTACACCTCGCCGCCCTCCCTCTGAGCTCCCGCTGGGGCTCCGAACCAGAAGGCAGGGAGTAAGGGGTCCCCCGACACAACCCACGCAGCCCGTGTTGGATGAGGGGGCAGGGGGATCCTGGAGGGGAGACGGAAGGCACCAGGACCCCCCAGAGACACCTGGTCCCCCTGGAGAAAGCCCGCCTTCCTGGAAAGCATGGTCGTTGTACCTGCAGGCCGCACCTGCGAGCTCTCGCTCGTAAGGCCCGACGGCCCCCGCACGGCCCCCCGTCCTCCAAGGGGTTCCAGAGCGACGACGGTGGTGTTTTAGGGCGCGAGAACGATCTGGACCATTCTGTAGAGATGCACGTATCCTCAGAGACCCAAACTTCGGGCTTGAGAGGCGTGGGCTTATCCCCTCTCTCTCCAGCAGATTCTCTGGAAACTCTCGCACTTGGGTATAAAGCCAGATCCGAGATGATTCACTGAGACCAGTCTGTTGCCTCACTCTGCGTAGTGTCGCCGAATGTCTTTCTAAGGAGCCCAAGGCTCCCCTCTGCGGCTCCTTTTCTGTGCCATGTCTTGAGCTAGAAGCGATGCGGGCCCCATAATTTATGGGGCTCAGCTCCCCACCCCGACCCAAAACCACCTTCCTCTCCAGCCGGCACTCCGGAGCAATGACACTTGCCCAAGGAGGTGCCTGGTCCGTGCGGTGCCCCCCAGGCCACCCCGCGCTCCCCTCGAGACCCCAGCAAGCGCGCCTGGAACGGCCCAGCAGGAGAGAGTGGGGTCGAACAGGCCCCGAAGCCTCGCCTGGGCCAGCCAGCAGGTTGGACCCGAACGAACCCCAGTTCCTCCATCCAAACCCAAAAACAGGCCTGCGGGAAAATTCATCAGGCTCGGCTCCAGGCCACCCAGTTCAACATAGATTCGGATCCCTCGGGGGCTCACACAGGTCACTCTTGCTAATTAAACAAATATTTTTCTAGATTTTTCTGTGTTTCCTCTGTGGCTGCTGGCGGAGGTGGCGGGCCCGCCGTTGGAGAAGCCGCACCGAGCAGGAGAGAACAAAGGGAGATTTGGGGCCACGGACAAGACGTGTCTTCGGAACAGAGGGGTTCTGGGTCCAGACAGAAAGAAGAAAAAGCAAAGGAGCGAGGGTGCCGCTCAGTCACAGCCCGCTCGTAAATGCCTGCGCACCGGTGTGCACACAAATGCGCACGCACACACACACACACACACACACACACACACACACACACGGGCGACCTAGCCGCAGGATAAAAATTCCAAATTCGGAAGCTGGCATGCAGTTTAGTTCCTACGCAGAAGTACACGGGCAGAGAACCAAGTTACTTGGAAGAAAGAACTGGACGACAGTACGGGCTCACGGTCTCCCCGGTGGCAAAAGTCAGCAGGCTTCGCCCCTGCAAGAGTGTTGTGATCACAGACTCCCCCCGCCTCCCCGCTCACAAGGTTTGGGTCCAAGGTCAGGAAGGTGAGGGTTTGTGCAGCTTGCCGAGAGCAGCGCACTGACTGCAGGCCCAGAGCACCAGGGCTGGACTATCAGCCCCCGGGGGAAAGCAGAATATTCGAGTTCGTGGTCCTGCAGCGCCCCAAAGACCCCTCACCGGGGACCACTCAGCACACCGCAGACCCCGAGGGGTCCTTCTAACCTGGGGGCTGCTGGCCTGTTCAGAAAGGGCTGCTAGCTCGCGTACTCTCCTCCCGCCCGGGGCATCGCTGAACACGCCGGGCCGCCCCGCGCGCACCGAGGAAGCCGTGCGCGGACATTGCTCCTGGGTTGACCTCCGGGCTGCTGTCTACAACATCAGAGGCCCCGGGCGGCAGCGGCTTCGTGCCCTTTTTAGCCCGGAGCCCTTGCAAGGCCAGTTCGTCAAGCGCAGCAAAGCAGAGGTGCACCCGCTGACGACAGGATGGGGGAAGCCCCCCCACGGACCCCAAGGTCTCTGGCAAGCACAGTTAGAAAATGCTGGGCTCCCAGATTCCAGCAACGCCCTCCGGTCCCGGACCGTTTCGATCCTGGGCTTTCTTGGGGACCCCAGATCTCAGACGTCCCGCCGCCCACCACGCGGGAAACGGCACTCCGTTCGCTAGTTACAGCTTCCTTCTTTCCAGATCATTCTGTTTTAGGTGATCGGAAGAACTACTGCTTCGGAGTGCAGAAGGCATTACTGGGCCAATGAGCCAGTTCTGCGCCTAAGGGGGGTGCAGCGTGACGGGAATGCCCCTCGTCCAACGGAGAAATGTTAGAACAGCGTGTTTTAAATTTCAAAAGGAATGTGCGAATTTTCCAGGCCACCGATATACTGTAGACATACGTTGCACAGGAGGGGAAAGCGTCCCCCCTTCTTTCCCTTCCAAAGCTGAGGCCTTGAGATAAAGCAATGCGTGAATGACAGACCATGGCAGACTGGGGGGGCGGGGGGCGAGTAACAGCTCCTGCTGCTCCCCGGGCTCTGGCCTGTGAGGGCTTTCCCTGGGGCTCAAGAAACACAGGGGTCCTGAGTTCGAATCCTTGCTCCTCTCAACTCTTGCTACCTTCCTGAAATAAAGGGTTAACCCCCAGCTGATCTCCGGAGGCTGGGAACACAACCATAGAGGATTCAGACATCTCCCAGTGAAATGATGGCAGAGCTCCCCTTGCCAGGCCCGACGGTCAGGATCGAGTCCCCATCATCGGAGCTGCCAAACTTCAGGGGGTCTGATGCTTCTTCAAGGAGCTTTCAATCCAGCAGGACCAGCAAGGAGCATCAGGTCTGGCGTCATGTGGTTGTACAGACTGCTTGAATATCTCTGGTGATGGGGAGCTCTCTACCTAGATTTGGGAGTAGGTCCTGATAATTAGGAATCCTCCCTCGCGGGGAGCCCAGACCCTCCTCCGGGGCTCCACACACCCCTTGGGGCCTCAGCTGGGCTCCCCACATGTGGAAGCATCCAGTGGACCTGGGGATACCCTGCTTCCGACACTGAACCCAGACATTTCACCAAGTGAAAAACTCCCATCTCACCTCTAAGAAACCTCCCAGGTTATGAGGACCTCAGTGTCTTTCAGGCTGGCCATTTGCTCCGCCACCAGCCAGCCCTTCCCGCAGGCTCCGCCCAGCGGTGTCCTGTTTGCGGCCCAGGGGAAGCTGCGGTCTGCAGCCAGACAATACATCAAAGGCAGCTCCTTTTCAAAATAGAGACTGTCTTGTTACTATTCCGTAACAAATTCAACCTAGCATTCCAGAAGGAAATCCCAGCCCGAAGGGCACTCTTGCTCCCTGAGATCTCGTCGCTGACCCCGGGGCTCCTCCATGCCCTATGCCTTTATCATATGCTCTTTGGGGAAATTCTGGGTGCACAGAGCGTTTCTCCTCCTTTCCCTGGAGGAGAGGAAGGGGCGGGGGTCCCTCTCCAGTCCCGCATTCTGACCGCAAGCATTCACTGAGCTGTCTGGCTGAGCCCCCGCCCCCCCAGAGACCCTCCCGGGGCCACCCCTGCAGCAAAGCCTGGGGGATGTGTGCCCGGGGAATCTCCTGGTGGGAGCAGGGGAACTGGCTGGCATGAGTCCAGCAGCACTCCTGCCTTTTTCACTCTTCCCATGAGCCAAGTGGATGCGGCAGAAGCGCAGGCTCGTCAAGAAGGGAGGCAGGTCCTGCAGCCAAAGCAGAGCCAAGGGGAGGAGACAAGAAACTGGCTGGAGAGGGGGTCGCGCACATCAGGGCTGCTGCTGCACTAGGATGCCGTGTGTGTTAGGGGGGTTCCTCCAGAAAACAAATGCAGCCCCCTGGAGAGGGCCAGAAGTGGTGCCTGGGGCAAGGAGCCCACTCCAGAACCCACTGTGCCTTGCCTCCTGCATGCCTCCTCTTCATCCGGACCCCAGAGCAGCCTGGGGCCAGGGGGCTGGGGCCCAGAAGCTGGCAGGGCGGCTGCAGAGCTGGGCCCCTCTCCCACCCTTCTGGGAACATCTACTCTCCACATATGCGCCGTCCACGACCCATGCCGAAGCCTCCTCCCAGCGCGGGGAGGGACCCTGTGCCCCCCGGCTACCTCCTCGGAAGAGGCTCCTGGCCAGAAAGGAGGGCAAGGTGCCCGTCTTCCTCAGGACCTGGGAAGGAAGGGCACCTACTGTCCTGCACACCCACCTTGAAGGCCACCTATCTGACACCCCGCGGACACTGTTCCCGGGGTAGGGGGGCGTCCTCCTTAGAGCTCTTACAGCAGCAGGCTCCCCCCGGGGGCACACACTCATCTCTGAATGCCCGGTTGCCCTGGACAGCGTGTCCGGCACAAAGAAAGTGTCCCAAACACTTCCTGAACTGAGCTTAAAACAGGGAGCGCTCGGTCTGGGGAAACTCGAGGACCGTGGTGTCAACCAGCTGTGTCTCTTGTCCTTTACAAGCGATGAGGGCGTCCTGTCTGAAATCCCGGTCTTGGAGGCGGGAGACACGTCGGAGAATATAGGTATCGTTCCAGCTCGAGATTCTCTCGTGCGTCGCTATCTTTGGGCCCGGAGAAATAGCAGATGAGCCCATCCCCAGTTCTCATCCAAGTTTCCTTATATGGGAGCCCTGTCTTAGAGCCATAGCTCAGCTTTATGCGAATGCAATTTTTATTCTAAGTACGCCAGCGTTTTTATGGGTCTTCCCTTCCCCAGAGACATGCCTCCACGTAATGCTTAATAAATCAAGAATAATGTGTTAGCGAATATTTTAGTGCGTCGACCCTCCGGGCTGTTATGCACCGTTGGCCCCCTGTGAGCCTGTCATCTTTGATCAAGTGGCTTGGGCGTTTTGTCCTCGTCCCCACCTCTGGGTCACCTGGACCATATAAATATTTAATCGAATTGTTCCGCATGGAAATTTCAAGTATGAATGATGCAATCTCTCTCGTAAGAAAAACTGTATTGACCTTGATCTTGCAGTTGTGCCTCCCCCCTGCAGACCCCCCCACACGCTTCCTTCTTAGCGCACACACACACACACACACTCACACACTGTCTGAAGAGAGCTGGGAGTCCTCTCGGGGAGGAAACTGCAAAGAACTTTAATGTCTAAATAATGTCAAGAGTTCTCTGAGGTTTTTCTAAAGCATACCTTTCCCAGTGGCTGTAAAAACTCACAGGCAGCTAGACCCCATCAGATATACGCATCCATAAATATCTTGTCCTCAGGCCAGCTGCTAAATTAACTGCATTCTTGGGGGGGAAAATGCGAGGAATTATTAACTTTAAACAATGACACAGACCCAAAACTGACGGGCAGGGCTTAAAGGAATGAGTCGTGTTTTCTTCTAAAATTACATTTGGTGTTCTTGGCAAAACTCTAGCCACTTCAGGTTCTTGCCTGAAATAGATTCGAGTCTTTGCCTCTTTCTCCTGATGCTCCTGGCCTTGTGTCCAGACGGTGTGTGCGAGGCAGGAAAAGGTCTGCGCGGGCGCTGGGGGTGGGGCGTGACCGCATCCTCGGGGAGCAGTAGATTGTTCTGGCCCACAGAGGCTTTGCACACAAGTTGGAAGCGATTTCTAAGAGATGCCGATGTCTTAAAACAAAGAGCATCTGTTTTATTTAAAACAGTGTTGCGGGCCAAGCGATCAGTGGGTAGCAGTATATTTAGAAGAGTGGGAAACGAGAACCCAGCACCGGCTCCTTGTCCCAGATTGCTTAGGCTACCTTTTTTTTTTTTTAAGAGTTTATTGATTTATTTGAGAGAGAGAGACAGCAGGTGGAGGGGCAGAAGGAGAGGGAGAAGCAGGCTCTGCGCCGAGCAGGGAGCCCGACGTGGGACTCGATCCCAGGACCCCGGGATCACGACCGAGCCCCCAGGTGCCCCGAACGGAGGTGCACCTCCGTTCCTGGAGGAGAAGAGCCAGTTCCCGGCGGCGCCCCTCTGGGCACGTGACTGAGCACCCGCAGCCTGATGTGCTCATCTGTAAAGTGGGCGTAACAGTGCCCGCCTCTGTGAGTCTGCGGAGGTTAGACCAGGAGGTACACGCATGAGGGGCCTGGCGCAGGCGGGCTCTCTAGGAAGGTGGGTTGCCCAGGCTCCACGCGACACAGCAGGCAAGGGCACGTCCTTGAATCCAGGGAGGCTCGGGCGCAGAGTGTCCTCTGGGCGGGGACCAGGGCAATAGGGAGACTGTGGAGGAGAATGTTGAGCAGTAATGACTGCATTTGAGGTCTGGTCAAGAGCCCGGAGACTAGCATCCTAACCCAAGACCCTCCCTCTTCCTTTGGTTTGTTCTCGACTTGGCCGGATGGGACTCTTGCTTGCAAAGGGTGGGGTTCGGGGCTGTCTGCCGCCCTTCTGCTGGACCGCCTTCCATCCCGGACACGACATCCCACTGAGCGACCCCTGCCCAGAGGGGGGCGGTCCCAGGGCTGCCAGGGTGAGGCTGCAGACTATGGTCAGGGACCCGAGAGCGAGACAGCTCACAGTAAAGAGAACCACCATGCTTCCTACCAGGCGAGGAGACCGGGAAGGGCGGAGGGCAGAGTGGGGGACCCACAGGCCATGTCCCACAGTCTGAATTCACTCAACACATCCGTCCCCAGCACCTGGCCGGCCTCGGCCCAGACCTGGGGCAAGCACGCAAGCCGACCCCTCGCAGAGCTCCGGCCATTGGTAAACCCCGAATGGAGGCTGAACCAAGGTCAGACAAGGGTCAGTCAAGGTCAGACAAAGGTCAGTCACGGTCACGGGCGTGTGCAGAGTCAGATGGAGGCTGCATTGGGATAATTCCTTCTGTGACCTGTTTCCTGAACATCTGCGGATACAGACGGTATGCCTAGTGAAGATGTGGAAATTACTTAGGAGTTCAGGCCTCTGGGTTCTGGGAGAACATGACTCCCGTCTCGTGATGGTCCGGTCACCTCTAGCTGTCAATTCGTTGCCCGCGTCTTTCTCGGGTTGAATCCCCAGCACCCGGCCCCGGGCCGAGCACGCAGCAGGTCCCAGCTAGTGCTCGTTGAGTTGAAAATGCTGGGTCCACACCTCTGGGGCTTACGGTCCTCCGTCACGGTCAGCACCGGCCCTCAAAGGCCCGCGGGCGGTGAAGGGCGGCTGTGGGGGTTCAGCAGAGCCCGAGTCTGCTCCACAGAGAAGGGTTAGAAATGGCGCTTCAAGGGGGCGGACAGGAGAATCCCAGGGAAAGGGAAGGACCCGGGAGGGGGTCCAAGTACGTACGGGAGGTGAGGAGCCGAGCTCTGGTGCGGAGGGGGAGGCTTGGAATGATGGGGGGGGGGGGAGCGTCAGAGCAGGTGTGGCCCCGGGGAGGTGCCGAGGGCGGTGGACAATGTTTCCTGTCGCCCGGCCTCATCACATCATCCCAACAGTGATAATCGTAATAAAAATAACAGTAACAATGCCTCTCATTGCCGGCGTGCTGAACACGGGCAAGGCGCTATTTTAAGCATTTGCACGAATCCTTCCGTCTTCACACTGTGTGGAGTTGAGCAAACCCAAGCACAGAACAGTTAGGGACGCTTCCCAGGAGCTCAGAGCGGCAGAGTGAGGGTTCAGACCCTGACGCGTCGCTGCAGAGCCCACATCCTGCCTCTCCTGACCTTCCCCTCCCAAGTTCACGGTCGCCGCGTGCTCTCGCCCGTGGCCCCTGCCCCGGACACTGGGTCCATTTCCAGCATAGCCAGCGCTTGGGGCTGGAGAGCAGCCTGACGGCCACAGTCCTATCTGGAGTGTCCTGTCTCTCTGGGACATCTTGTCCGCTCTCTCTACCGAGTGCATCAGCGCCTTTGAGTTCTGGTTCCCAGAGCCCTTGGCTGCATCTGCTCACACAGTCTTTTGAGCATCTTCGCCCAGAGCTCCCCGAGCCTGAACCCCAGGGGCCGCGCTGGACGCGGGCGCCTCTCCCCACCCTCGCTGTCTGCCCACCCTTCACACACACCGCTTACACCCTACCCAACACTCCCGTGGGCTCAGAAGGCGATTTATGGGACCACTCGAAGGCCAGTTCCCTGCTAGCCTCTGTCTCTGCCCTAGGAAGCTCATTGCTCCCCCCATCCCCCGGGGTGAGTTCTTCTTGTGCACAGCCAGGCAGGAGTGGGGAGGGGCCTGAGGTCTCAGTCCCAGCGGAGCCTCACCGGGGACCACCCCGCCGCCACTGAGACCCCTTCGTCATGGGCAAGTCTTCAAAATGAATCCTCACTACTTCTCCCGCCCCCTCTTTGATATAATTTTTTAAAGATTTTATTTATTTGAGAGCAGACTCCCCGCCGGGGGTTGGGGGGCTGGATCCAGGACCCCGGAATCATAACCTGAGCCGAAGCAGACGCTTCACCGACTGAGCCCCCCAGGCGCTCCTCTCCCCTCTTTCTCTTCTTTTCAAACCCGGCTAGACACAGTAAAAGGAACTTGAACAGCTTCGTTTCCTCCCTAGCTCGAAATTCTCATAATAAGATTTGGTCGAGTTCCCTGCTGACATGGTTTTAAGCATGGGATGATGCGTTGTCTAGACCGGCTCCAAAATGGGGGGGGGGGGGGGGCTCAGGGGACAATCGGGGACATGAGGCTGCTCGGTGAGGACGGTGCTGCGCACGGGCTCGTTCCCGCGATCCGTGTACTTCTGCAGCGTGAAAAACCGTGTTCCTGTAAAATCTGCCCACGAAAAGCAGAAGACGTGTAACATTTTTCAGAGGTCGGCAGGACCAGAGATTCAGATTCATGGCAATAACATCATTTTGAAGTTTCCCTTGTTATTTCACTTCTCTACATAAAATCCAGGACCCCGTGAGCCGGGATACGTGGGCTTGGCGGCCGGCCGCGCGTTCCTAGCTCAACGAACCAGACGGAGTCAGCCCCGAAGGTGGGGAGGGGGGCGCACCCCAGCCCCGCGGCCAGGACGGCCCCACAGACCTGGCGTTAGCCGCTCCCTCACCAAGGCGGCGTTCCTGATCTGGACACACGTTCGCAGGGTTAACTTCCTCCGAGTCAGCAAAGCTGACGTCAGCAGTGAGCTCTGCGACACGTCTCCGAGGGGCCGCGTGCTGGAGGTGGCCACCAAGGCTGGATGCCAGAAACAACAGCGTCCCGGAGAGCATGGGACGGGGATCCTCCGTTGGGCCTTCCAAGGGTCCACCTTCGGACAGAGGCGCCAAAAGGACGGCTCTGGGGGCTCCGTTCTGAGGGCATTTCAGGCCCCCCAAGGAAGCCACGGCATCTGAATTCTGTAGGTTTCTGTGCTCTGTGCCTGGCCCTTGTCCGTGGATCGGGCAGCACGACTCTGCAGGGACATACTGCTGGCCTTGGGGCAGCCTTGGGGCAGCTTGGGATTGGCTCAAGCTTGTTTGAGAACGCCGTGGCCCCAGCCAGTTTCCACGGGGCAGCCTGTCTGTGGGGAGGTCTCCCTCCCCCATCCCCTCCCCCTGCCCCCTCCGCCGCCCAGGAGCCTGGAGTCACGGGTCTGTGGTGCCAACGTCTTGCCTGGGCTAGAGCCCTCCCAACTCCTGATGTCTTGGGGTGCTGTCTGTGACTCTACATCACCCCGGGGCTGTCTTCCCTTTGGTTCTAAGGGAGTTTCGGGGACATGACCTCACTTTGCATTGATTTCGTTCTGAAGATCAGGGTCCAGGCCGTCCCCTTCCTTTTCACAGAGGCTGAAAGGGATTCGGGGTGGAGAGAGCAGTCCGAGTGGGACCCGAGCCCAGGCTGGACACAGGGGGTGCTTCCCAGCAAGGGTGTTGGCCGCCATGACTCCAGTCCCTTCCCTCTGTCCCCTTAATTCAGCCTGCCGTCGGCTACCACTGGGGTCGGCTGCAGCAGCCTGTAAGCGGTCGCCTCGCGCCATCGTGACCGCTCCGTCCCATTCCCACAGAGCAGCCAAACAGAGCTGTGGAGACCCCACGTCTGAGAATGTGGCGCTCCCGCTTCTGCACCCCCGCTAACTTACCACCTACGGGCCCACGCACCCTGACCCAGCCCGCCCGGCCCACAGGCTCACTGCCCCAGCCCGCTGCCCTCCGCCCGGCGCGCGGGCCTCTGCTCTGGCCCCACTGGGACCCGCTCTGCCCTCTGTGCCCCTGACGCCAACCCCCCATTCAGGCTCTGGGTCTTCCCGACGCTCGAGGCCGTTAACGCGCTTCTTCGAGGGCTCACCACTTAGCACGCTGCTGAGACTGCTGGTTTCCCTCCCTGCTGCCCTGGACCGAACGTGGGCGCCCAAAATGCTCACGTCGAAACCTAGCCCTTCAGGTGACGGTATGTGGTGGCGTCTCGGGGAAGTCGAGGTCATGAGACAGAGCCCCTGTGGAGGGAGTGGTGCCCTTTTAAAAGAGCCCCCGGAGAGCCCCCTCGCCCCTTCGTCCACGTGAGGACACAGCAAGAAGCGTCTGGGAACCAGGACACGAGATCTCACTGGACACCGAAACTTCTGCAGCCTTGAGCACAGAGTTCTGGCCTCTAGAACTGCCCGGAAATAAACGTCTGTTGTGGCTAAGCCCCCCAGTCGGTGGTGTTCTACTACGTCCCCCAAACTAAACTCGGACGGCCAGAACTGTGTAACTCAGCCCTGTGTGCCCTAGTACAGTGTAGGGCACACACACGGAGGGCAGATGATTTCGCGGTGTGGACCACATGCCCAGTTGCAAGTGTCAGCCCCGAAACGGCTTCTCGATGATCCTGACCACACGTGAGGGACCGTGCCCAGATACCCTCTGCTCTCCCCGTATCCCTCCTCCTCAGAGATGCGTATCCTCCAGACCACCCTCAAGCCTCCTCCCCACCTGGAATTTTTCTGTGAAAGAATGAGAATGCCCTGGAGAGATGATGCCCCAACTGGGCAGCAGGACCCCCTTGTCATTGCCACCATCATGGCCCAGCTACGGACGCCGACCCCATAGACTGAGGCTGAACCCCAGGAAGGGTGGGACCAGGACGCTCTCTGTGCATCAGCATTTCCCTGTTCGATGTACATGAAATCTCGATGAAGCAAACGTCGGAGGTAGTAGCCCAGAGTTCCCGAAAGGGGATGGACTTTGGAGGTGGGCGGACTTGAGTTTAAGCACTGTTTTCTGCCATTTGCATCTGACGGTAAAATGTGTGTAACGCCTGCTGTATTAGCGTAAGTCCAGCTGCTACAACAAACAAGCCCAGATCTTGTCCTGAAATGCAATACAACGCTCCTCCTACAAAGCTGGGTCTGACGGGGGCTCTCTTAGGTGGTGCTTCTGCGAGCCGGGGATGCACGTTTCTCCCACATGGATCTTCTGCTCTCAGTCAGCCAACAGGCGAGGAGAGGGGACATGGAGGATGGCTCAGGAGGATTAAGCCAAGGAGGAAGTGGCGTACATCTCGTGGCCCCGGGGCATCCAGAAACCAGGGCAGGTGGGGCAGGAAATGTGGAAAATGCAATGTTTTGGAAAGCACTTCTGGTTGTTCCTGCCACACCTACCTGACAGAGAATTGTTGTATTTAATGGAACAACACGTAAAAGCTCTTAACAGGGTCGCGGCCCGTGGTGGATGCCAAAATAATGAGCTTCCATCTTTCTTTGCGTTTGGCGATGGTTGGGCTGGAAGGTTTCTAGAATGATCTCTGAATGTAAATGAGCCTCAGGTCTATCTGTCTTTCCTAAGCACCTGCTCAAGAGGCTTTTCTGAGGCACTAGCCAGTCATCCGAGGCCTAGGGGGGTCTGAGAGGTCACACTGATTTGTCAGAACATTTGGAAATTTCTGCAGGAAGTACCATGACAGATGTGTGCCCCCCACACCCACATCCACACCCGTCATCCACAAATACACATTCTGTTCTGCTCCAGAAGAAGACAGGTTCAGGATGACTGGATTCTGAATTTCCTCAGCGCACATTAAAGAAGCCTAAGGAGTCTTTGGGTACAAAGCCACGGCATGGGGTTCCTCCGTCTGCGAAGGTGTGACTCAGGGTGGAGTCAGATGTTCAGACAGGGTTCTGGAAGTAGGTGGGATGAGACAAACGGGAGGCGAGAGGCACCGACTCTTTTCCCATCGTCTCCCCGTGCGCTCTTCCCGCCCTTACAGAGGCTCGCTGATGGACCAGGGGTCGGGAGCAGAGGGAGGGGCGTTGGCTGATGACCCTGCATTCTGGGGGCAGAGTCAGGGTGCCGGAGGGGATATGAGAATGAGGTGGGTGCGCTTACAGGGACTCAGACCACCTCCCAGGTGATAAAGGGAGCTCAACAGGTGCAGACAAATCAGCAGCACAGAAGGAAAGGTGAAGCAATGTGAGATCACTTTGAGGGGCCCCCTTCCCAGCCACATGAAAGATGACTTTGAGGGGCCCCCATCCCAACTGCAATGCAAGATCACTTTGAGGGGCCCCCATCCCAACCACAATGCAAGATCACTTTGAAGGGCCCCCCTCCCCACCCTGCCCGCTGTTTAGTCTTCTCAGAGTTTTCCCTCAAGGATTGATGGACCATCCGATATCATGAGTTCCTGGCTCTGGTATCCAAAGCCCCAGTACTTTCTCATTTTGGTTTGGGAGATCCCATTGCTAATGTTACTATGGTGAAGGCAGCACCAGATTGTAGCTGTTCAGTGGTGATGATCTTTCAGGATCAGGAAAGATCTCTCCTTCCCCCATCCCCATGCTCATTGGTGCTCCCTTAGGACACACTACTTGCTAATCTCTGGGCCCCTGCACTCATCAGACCTCCAGAGCCCACAGATTCCTTCTTCTTACATCTGCTTCACACTTCTCAGTCCTTCCAAGAGGTAGAAGAGCAAGGAAGACAATGCCATGAGAATCTGTTGTTCTTTGGGATGATTGCCTTCCCTTTGTCTCTTATGATTTGGAAGGAGAGAAGGCCCAGACCATCTTAAGCCTAAGAAAAGTCACAGAACATGACACCTCTGGTCCTGAGAATCCAAGTGTAGGGAGAACTCACTTCCCATGGGTGGTCTTTCCTTTCACATGCCCAGAAAAGCCATAAAATGGAAACACACACATGTTCAACTCCAATCTGGACAAAATTGTCAGGGACTCTAATACAGAAGTTGGGGGTATGCCAACCAATTTCTCACCCAGCTGCGGGGCACATCTTATTTTGACAGTCATTGCAACTGGCTGTGGTTTCTGGCCCATGGCCAGTTAGCTGGAAGGCCACATTTCCATAACTATGTGATAAGCGCTCATCTCTAGCTCAAATACTCCAACTGCATTTCCTTCTCCCCTTCTCCCATATTCACACCCTCTCCTTTTAAGACTCCTATTTCATTGGAACCAAATTTCTCTTTGCTCCTTCATTCTGTTGACTGGCCATCATCATGGCAGCCTCCCTTCCCCAACCTTCTCTTAAGAATGGGCCCCCAGGCGCGGGCTTGTACTAGTCATCCTCGATTAGTCAAAGTGGTGATGAGCTCAACTTCCCTCCGTGGTCAGCATGAGTATCCTTCAGTTTGTCTCTTCGTAGCTAGGACAACTCTCTGACTGATGAGCTGTGCGTACGGCAGGAGAGCCCTTCCCTGGGGGCAGGAAATAGGTTCTTTGACTCTGCAATTAACTCCTCCAGTGGGAAAAAGGTGGGTGCTCAGCGTCCCCGCACGGCAAAAAAACCCGACCATGCAAGATCATAAACCATACACCTTTTTTTAAAAGAAAATTACTGTATCCTACCTGTAACAAAAACTGCTTTGAAGATTTTTCTCACACTCATGATCACCAACTGCTTTGGTGGGTGATGTGGCTCAAAAATAAAGCTAGCCATAAATCCAAAAAGCGCAGGCATGGATGAAAGCCCTCTCACAGACCTTGCAGTATCTTGTGGGAAACAAACAAAGCACACATTTGGCTCCCCAAAACATCATCACAATACTTAAAAGCCAAAAATCATTCCGAAGGTATTGTTTTAAATAAATAACCATCCATAAATATCCACCCAGTGATAAGGGGAATACTATCCTGTTCGAAATTTGTATCCATAAGTAGTAGTTTTAAAAGAAGCAGCTAATTAAATAACATCAATATTATTTTTTCATACGGTGTAAGGGAAGAACCCTCCTCTTCCAATACATGTGCATGTGCATGTTTTGTTTTATGATATGAGTCATATCTATATGGGCGTAGCGGTGAAATCTCTTGAAAGGTGAGGTCATTCATAATATCATTCACCAGGTATAATGAGGGAATGTGGCTCATGATCAGAGAACTGTTCTAAACCTTGATCCAGTGCTGATTTCACAGGTATGCACCTACGTAAAAATTCATCAACCTGTATAGCTTTGCATTCTTTTACTATGTTATAAAATATTTAACATAAAAAAAATAGAGTAAGTGATGACACACCTGGTCCCTCAGTTAAGCATCCAACTCTTGATTTCCGCTCAGATCATGATCTTGGGGTCGTAAAATAGAGCCCCGCTATGGGCTCTGCACTCAGCGGGAGTCTGCTTGAAATGCTCTCTTTCCCTCTGCCCCTCCCCCTGTCTGTGTTCTCTCTCTCTCAAAATAAATCAGTAAATAAAATCTTTTAAAAAATAGTATATGTGATTACAGGGAGCTCAAAAAGTGAACTTCCGGTAGCATCTCCCTTCCTCTTGGCTTTGGCATCGAGGTGTTAAAATGCCTACTGGAAGCGTAGAGGGAGGCTGGACGGGTGAGTTTGTGAAATGCCGCTGGCGTGTAAGGGCTGGGAGATACACAGCGAGGTAAAGAGTCAGTGAATGCTCGTTTGTCTCAGGCTTCATAAGTGAATTTGTTTGATGCTTTTTGCATTCTCTTCATTGATTTCGCGTGGTTCTCACTTGGTACTGGATGAAGGACCATCACTCTTATCCGCAGTAGTTGTGTTCTTAAAGCCCCCAGGAACACCGAAGTAGCAGGTTCTAGACCACTGCTCCTGGGGACACGGGGTTAGTGCCCGCAATCCTCTAGTGGTCACGTTCTCATCAACCAGTCAACGCACAACCTTGTTTCGTGTGTTTCTGGTGAAAGACCTCTTTGCTTGATACATACCACTGAGTCATTAACCTTGAGCTCCCAGCCATCAACTCTCGAACTCAAGGCTTCTCTCACCCACGGATTGGCCCTGGAAGGCACATCACACCTTCCAGAACTTTCTTACACCACACAGTGCTTCGGCACTGCGTTTGGGGGCCATTTTAACTGGCAAAATCACCAACAAAAAGCACAAAAATGAGGAAAATGTGGCCATGGAATGGACACTTGTTGACGGTATGAGAGCTGGAAACAAGGAGGCAGAGCGTCCACTCCTTTGACCTCAGCTGGGAAGGTGTGCGTTGGGCGATTCAGATTTTTTCAGCTCTGTGCATGTTCACGAATGAGTTTGAAAACGCCGTGAATGTTGCTGCCAGGGTTGCCAATGAATTTGAGCGAGTAGGTGGACTCACAAATATGGAATCCGTGAATAATGGGGAGCAAGAGGATGCTGAAAATTTCAGCTCGGGTTAGCGGTGGTAAGTGGACCTGGAAGGAGCCACCATCTACACCGACCGTTACCAAACTTCACTCCAGGCTGGAAACTTCTGGGGAGCTTTTAAAACCCTCGAGGCCCGGACAGCACGCCTGGCAATGAAGAATCTCGGGGATGGGAACCAGGCATCTGTTTTGTTTTTTAACTCCTCCGGGGGGGTGACAAAGATCAGCTGTGTTCGAAAGGCAATGGTCTTTGCCCACAGGTCATGGTCTGTTCATGCCGGTGAATCCATTCGTCCCCCACTGAGGGGGACGCTACTGTCCTTCTCAGTGCCGTTGGCCAGGACTGCCCACTGACCGCCCTGCGGACCGCCCTGCAGAAGGGAGATAACCCACTGCTTAATTTTTCTAGACATCTGTCAAAGCTCCCATCAGAGTAATGCCACTCCACAAGCTTTCGTGCTGCCGGCCGCCACGCTGGGAATACAAACCTTGGGGCCCACGGAGGTAAAATGACAGCCCTGGGAACGAAGGATAACTACGCTCGGGGAGTTCCCGTGAGGCTTGGCAAGAGGGCCCCCACAGGACAAAACAGCCAATAAAAACATCATCAGAAAGCATTTTTGATGAATGCTCATGATGAAGTGTTCATTTTTTTTTTTTTAAAGGAGGATCCCAAAGCACATATATATATATACTGCCCATCTGCTGTCGTGTGTATTCAGGGGAAGAGCCCGGAGCGAGCTCTGTGGGCCCCTCCGAATATTGTACACCTGGGCGCTCAGAGGATTGGTAACTACTGGGCACTAAAGATTGAAGTCATGTTTTCTACTTTCTTGTATTCTTGTCTTCGCTAAGGTCTGTTCCGGAAAGCGGAGCCTAAGGCACGGGTCTGAAGGCAGGAGGTTTATTTGGGGTGAGCTTCAGGGGGCAGGGTAGCGCTGCGGGGTGACCTGGGGGCAGGAGGGGCGCCAGGAGGAGCAAGGGGCATGGTGGCAGAGGGGCTCAGGCTGCAGCGCCCTGGGAGGGGAGAAAGAGATGGAAAGCGAGGCAGGGAAGGGGAAGCAGGAAGGGGAGAGGAAGGGGGAGGCTGTCCAGGTGTCCCCACGGCTGCATTTCCCCTGCTTTGCAGGAGTCACACCACCTGCCCACCGGCTCAGAACTCTGCTTGTGCAGGAGGGACGTGCCTCCCAGCGTCCCAGGCCCCAAGCTGCAGAGATAGCCTCCCATCTGGGCTCACGATGCCCACCAGCAGGTTGGCTGAGCTCCTGGCCGTGATGGGAACAACTTCCCGCAGTGTGGCACTTAGAGCTTCACAGAACTGTCACGGAAGGCCCTGCATTTTATTCTTGCGACCAAGTGTGACGCAATCATGGTGGGGCTTGTCATCTCTGCTTTGCAGCCGGACAATGAAAGCCCAGAGAGGCGGAGCGATCTACTGAAGGTCACACAGCTCGCGAGTGAGCTGGCCTGTGAGTCCCGAGGTCCTGGTGCGGTGTGTGCTCTAGCTTGGGGGCCCCCAAATGCTCCACGTTCTCCCCTCATTTGGCAGCAAGCTGACAGTATGAATAGCTACTGTATATGGAGACCTTGTTCCATAGCAGGTCTTTTCCCAGACATTTGTACTCTTACCTCCTTATCTTGTTCCCCCCTGTAGCGTTCCCTTTGTCAGGGAGGAGACCGGGCTCCAGAAGGGGAGTAAAGCGCCCCCCCCCCCCCCCGCCGCCCCGGCCACGCCGTGTGTCCTCAGGGCTCCAGCCTGACACCTGGGCTTGAGATGACCAGAGGCGGAGTCTTCAAAGCGCCTTCAGCGGTCTGAACGGGCTCCTCCGTGGGGCTGAGTGCCCCTCGCCCCTCTCTCCTGTCCTGAGCCGGGACCCCCACTCTGCCTTCCGCACACTCCCACCGGGGCGCACCTGCACGGCTGTGTCTTGAGCCCTGCCTTGCAGATGTCTGCGCGCGGGGGAGACACTGAACGCGGGGCTGCTGATGGTTTGGTTGGTCGAATGAATCACTGCAGTCTGTGCCCCCCACAGCCCACCTTCCCCGGATCCCTTCCCCACCCCTTGCGAGGTCTGACATGTCTGATGTCAAAATCACCAGTGTAAAAGCTTTTTGGAAACATGGTTATTTTAACTGGATCCCAGAAGGATTTACCAGGGAACCTGTTAACGAGCTAATGGCCCCCCCCACCCCTTGCTCTGGGTCCTTTGATTGCGGGGGGGACGCATGCAAGGTCAGCTCGCGTGCAGATGGAAAATAGAGAAGTAGGGATAGATGTGGAGCAGAACTCCCCACGCGACGTCTAGGAAAACCTTTCTGGAAAAGCCGCTGTGAATTCAGCTGCCCCTCCGACGAGCTAGTTTATTCCTCTGTAAGTGATGCTTCTCTGCCGCAAAGTCCCCCCATGTCCTTCCATGTGTTACCTTGATCCCAGATCTCCCCAAAAGGAGGACTGCGTGGGAACCTGTTCACCCCAGAACCACAGCCAAGCAAAACGCTCGCTGGAGCAGCCCGGCGTGGGGCTCGCGTCCTCCGGCGGGGGCTCCTGTCTCACCTGCGGCCAGGACCACCCAGACCGACCCTCCTAGAGACCCAATTTCCAGCCCCCACCCTAAACCTTTGGGAACGACCTGGAGGCTGGGGGTTTCTGGTGACCTGAAGCTGAGTGTGCGCCTCTTGGCCGAGGGCCTGGGAGAGGGCGTGAAGGCCTAGGCGGAAAGAAAAGGGGAGGCTCGGCAGGCAGGGACGGGGCTGGGGCGCCTAGAGTCAGGTGGTCCCCGAGGGAAGGGTGTTGCGTGTTGAGGTCAGGCTTCGCCCAGCCGACAGTCTCTCCTGCCCTCTCAGGAGCCGAGGGGGGCCGTGTGCTGTTCGAAGGGGTGCGTGGCGCGTGCGTAGACATGGCATCCCCACGGCACCCTACACGCCAGGCCAGCCTTGGAGGAAGCTCGTCACACTTGGACCGGGGCGGGGGTGGGGGGGAGGCACTCAGGGCACAGCCCAGCGAAACACGCAGCCTCGGGGCCTTCCAGGCTCTGCTGGGTCTCAGAACCCGTCTGTGCCGACGGCATCAGGAGGCCAGCGGGGCCCCATCGGGAGGAAGCCAAAACGCCCGGGGCTTTGTGTCCTGATTTGGTGAGCCTCTCTCACTGCCTCGCTGCCCACCCCAGGGCAGAGCCCTGCCCTGCTCTTTCGGGTGCCCTGCGCCTTGAGTAAGCCCCGCCGTCAGTATGAGACGCATACTCGTTCTCCTTTTCAGGTGGCCTCACGTCCCTCCCAGTCTCTCCCTGTGGGTTCCCGGTGCTCCGGTGCTCGGACAGCGAGGGGCGAGGTCCAGCCAGCGCCCTCCCTCCCTCTGACCTGCGGAGGGGCGACGAGGCATCCGGCTGCACAGCTGTGTGAGCTCGGACAAACTGGTCAGCCTCTCTGGACAACGGGCCAGAGGTTCAGCAGGGGTGAGAGCTGCGCGCGGAGCCCGTCACTCTGTGGATAAAGTGCTCGTCACGGACAAGGACATGGTTTGCACGCGGTTGCACTTTTGTACGTGCATTTGCACAAACGTGCGTTTTGTGCCTTGCTTGTTAACGTGCGTGCTGGGGGTGCACACTCGGATGGTCGCCCAGCCCCAGTACAAGGCCCCTCGAGAACCAAGGCCGCAGGGGCTTCTCCGTGGGGACCCTGAGTCACAGGCTCTGTTCTCCGGAGTGAAGGGAAGAGTCCTCGGAACACATTCCACAGATATCTGTGAAGCTCCTACTACGTGCTCTGCACTGGGTTTAGAGTCTTCTTTAGGTGAATGAGGACAAGGTCAGGGAGCCGAAGTTATTGGTACAGCATCTTTTAACTAAATTCCGTATTTATTTACATAATGTATCCGTGTCTGGGATTTTCAAAGCAGAGGAAGAGGGAATGTTGCTGAGGCTGTGGTGGGGCCCAAGGCTTTCTGAACCCTGCAGGATCTGGGGGCGAAGGAGATAGAGCGGCTCCTGTCGGCACGCTGGGTGTGGGCACACCTGCTCACATCTGGCTCTAGGCCAAGGCCCACGAGGAGCTTTAAAACGTCCTGCAAAGCGGCCGGAACGGTTGGTTCTGTCCCGGACCCTGAAAGCAGGTCCACGTACATGCGACTTTCCTCGCGTTCGGGGCCGTGCCTTGGTGAGGAGGAGCAGCGTCGCTTGTCCCTGGGCTCCTGGTCCCTTGCCTGTCCCGGAATGGGACCGGGGCAGGGCAAGAGGTTCCCCAGAGGACAGCCAGCTCCTTCCGTCTGACGGGAGGAAGGCAGAACAGCAGTGGCCTCGGTGAGAGCGAGGACCCTTCACAGCGGGTCCCGCGCTCCTGACCAGCCAGCCTCCCGACCTCAGGGGGCGCCCCTGTCATTGTCACCTGTGCGTCCATGCTGGCCTCCGGGCAGATGGCCACAAACTCTCTGGGTTGGGCTGGTCCTCCGATGGACCGGGACCTGGAGGCCACAAGCGCTTGCCGGGCCCAGCTCCGGGAAGGGTCCCTCCAGGCCTCCTTGCAGGGGGGTGTGGCAGGCCCGGGGAGACTCTCCCCACTTCCGTGCGTCCCTTCCCTGGGCAAACACGGAGGCTTCCTCATGCCTTTCCCTGGGACGTGATTCAGAGCTCTTACTCACACGGCCCCTGGCACCCACGAAGTCTGGCCCTGATTGGCATTGCTGGCCCGGCCTGCATTACAGCAGGAGGGATTGAAATCTCGGGGGGATCCTGGAGGCCATGCAAGCACAGGCCACTGAGTCATTCAGCCGCCTCACACATGTGCAAACAAAGAACCCAAGGCCAGGCCCCCCCAGAAAGGAGACCTCAGGAAAGAGAAAGCACTCAGCGGATAGGTGAAGCTTGGCCGGCGGATAAACGGAGACTGGTGACCCGGGCCTCTGGCTGGCTGGGAACAGGAGCTCGGGGGGTCTCTGCTCCCCGTGAGTGGTACCGCTTGTTTGCAAGCAGGGGACGGAGGGGGCTCGCAGGCCGTGTGGGATCTGAGGCAGGGCTGTCTCCCCAGGGGGAAGCGATGGAATGAACGCGCGTGGAGCCCAGAGCCTGTGTGTGCATCAGGACCTGGGCCAAGGCTCGCTGGGCGGGACCTCGGGACGTGTTCATGATGACCGCGGGAACACCCAGGGACCAGCTTAGGTTGGCACGTCCCGGGCCCGTTCTGTTGCTGCTCTCCGCAAATCCAGGCTCCGTGGGGCCTCAGAGACCCCCCGTCGCTGGCTGCCCCACAGCCCGCGTCCGGGCGCCCCTCCCGGCTCAGAGGTCAACCCGGAGGAGGTCAGGCCTGGGCGGCACACCGTGTTCTGTGCCCGATAAACACACCGGGAATGTCCTTATCTGACGAGGACAAGCTCCCGGCTGCCCACGCCTGCTGCAGGGCCGGCCGCGGGGCAGAGAAGGCCGCGCTGCGCCCGTGCGGGCCTCGGCGTCAGGGACCCCCCCCACACACACAGCAAGCACTTGTGGCCGGAGGACCGCCCCAACCCAGGGACCGCGGGCCGCACTGAGGCTCGGAGCGGCCGAGGAGGGGTCGCCTCGCTGACTGGGAGTCGGGAACGAGACCGCAGCCCGCCAGCCTGACCTTGGTAATGACAGCGATAGCCAACGCCCCGAGAGAAGGTTCCAGGGGACCCACACAGACGTGTCCGCGCCTTCAGTGCCCTCCGCAGCCCTGCAAGGCCAGGAAGGCCCCCGCCTCCGGCTCACACACAGCAGACTGAGGCCCGGGCACGGAGGCTTGGCCACGGTCCCACCGGCGAGTTCGGCCTCTCTGCCTCCCCC
>CM052897.1:119028558-119056358 GCA_028534135.1 Potos flavus | reverse complement strand
ACCACACACACACAGACACATGCTGACCTGCTCACACATGCACACACAGGCATGTGTTGGCATGCTCATACACACATTCACAGGCATGAGCTGGCGTGCTCACGCATGTACACGTGAGCACATGCTGACATGCTCATACTTGCACACTCACAGGCATCTGCAGACGTGCTCACACATACACGCACACATCTATCCATGAGTCCGACATGCTCACAGACACTCGCTGACACACACTCCGAGGAGCAGAATGACACTCTCACGATGCACTCCCAGTCACAGTCACACTCACAGGCCCTCAGCTACTCCTGTACACCGCTCACACATGAGCTCACACACCTGTGCAAAGAGGGGCCTCTTCACTCCAGATGGGGCTCACCGAAAGCCTATGCGCCCCCACTTCCTGCAAAGACACCAGAGTCCCCTCCCCATGTGTCCACACACCCCTCATGTCTACAACAGCCAGCTCTCGGCCACTGTCACCACCTCACCCCTACCGTCTCTCCTGCGGCCTTTTCTCCAGGTCTCTTTATGGGTCTGACACACACACCCCGCACACTCACACGTATGCACACGTGTGCACACGTGCACACACACACTCCTCAGCATTTCTATGGAGATAAAGGGTGTGCATACGAACCAAGCAAGCCAACCGAAACACCACAAAATAGATACAAAGAAACAGCCCACTGAACACAAGTTCTAGGAAGCCGAAAATTGTCACGGTCCGAACAACCGCGGTCTCCGGCGGCAGGCGCCCTCCCCGGTGCTGCCAGTGCTCCGGGGCCTGGGGCCCCGCACTTGTAGTCCACGGCACCCACACCATGAAGAGTCTGTGACTCGGGCGGGGTTTCCACGTGACCCCACCACGCGCGAGGAGAGCTCCGCCGCTGTGCCTCCCGGGACCCGAGGACTCCAGAGGGGCTGCTCTCGAGGTCGACCAGCTGCCTCCGCGGACAGGGCGTGCGCGGGGACTTGCGGGGCCGTCAAATAAAGCCACCTCCTCTGGACTAGAAGTCTCGGTCTCTCTCGGAAGACCCCACTGCTGCTGCTGCCACTGCCAGCAGATGACCTGAAAACGAAAAGTCAAGGAAAGCAGAATATTCTTTCGGCCCTGCCAGCTTTGGAGTCAGGGAGGCTTGGTGACACCTTGGAGGTCCAGTCGGATGGCGAGAGGGAAGAGGAAGACACGGGACCTTTGTTTCCTTGGTCTCTGAAATGGAAGCCACCTGCAGATGAGGCAGGGGTGGCCAGAGGTGACCTCGATGTGTCCCTGGAAATTCCTCCATCATGAGAAACAGAAAGCACGCAAGGTAGTCACGGGGACATGGGGCGAGCTGACGGAGGTCACCCTCTGTCTGGGAGAAGAATCAGAAAGCCCCGAAGATGTGAGGAAGGGTCTCTGTAGGACGTCAGGCTGGATGGACTATCCATAGTTTCAGCTCCAAGCGAGGAAGTGAGACTAGGGGACGGGGGCTCTTTCTCAAAGAGTTTAGTACTTTAACTTGGCTCCAAACATCTTCCAGGAATGTAAGGCGGCTTTCCAAAAGATATCTATTTTTTGTCACTTTCCATTTGGATATAATTTCAAATTTATAGAAAAGTTGCAGGAATAGTCCAGGAAGCTAGGAATATACACACACACGCCCCCGACCCCCGGTGTCTATATTTCTGTGTCTATAACGATACCCATATCCCATGTCTACATAAAAATAGAGACAAAGATGTTGAAAAGTCTTGGGTTCATGCTGATGCCTCCAATCTAGTCCCACAAAAACTACATTCTACTTTGTCCTCTTTCCAAAATTTTCCCTCCCTTCCCTTGGCTCCCATGATCATTAATATATTTTTCTTGTTGGCGCAAGCCTACAGTAAACCGAAAGTGGTTTCAGAATCATTAACCCAGACCATTAAAAGAAGCAAACCTACTATTAGCATCAATACCTGTGTGTAGATCTTTTAGAGTAAAATTTACATACATCAAAATGAGCAAATCCTAAGTGTGCAATTCAGTGAGTTTTGACACATGTGTATCCCGACATGAGCCACACCCCTCCCAAGATATGTAGAAGCTTTCTGTGGCTCCAGAGAGTTCCCTGTGGCCTTCCTGCCAGGCCCTCTCCCAGAGCCCGTCACAGGTGGGATGTCCTCAGTGTAGATTAGCTGTCTATAAAGATCATCCAAGTCATTGCCTGTATCACTAGTTTACCCCTTTTTTATTGTGTAAAAATCAGTTCTATGGATATTCCGCACCTTGTATATCCATTCCCTTTCTGATGGACATTTGTGTTGCTTCTAGATTTTAGCGATCATGAATAAAGCTGCTATGAACATTCTCGTACACGTATTATTATAGATGTATGTTTTCCTTTCCCTTTGATGAGGATCTAGGAGTGGGATTTCTGGGCCATAATGTATCTGTTTAACTGTATAAGAAAGTGCCCCACCTTTGTCCAAAGTGGTTTTGCCATTTTGTACTTCCACCAACAATGTATGGGAGTTCTTGCCAACACTTGAGGTTGTAAGTCTTCTTAATTTTAGCCATTCTAGTGGATGAAGCAGTATCTCATCATGATTTTAATTTCATGAAGTTAATCTATTTAATCCATTGAATTTCATGAAATTAAAACCATAATGAGCCATCTTGTTGAGCACCTTTCTGTGTATTTATTGCCTGATTGAATTTATTCCCTCGTGAAGGGTTTGGCAAGTCTTTTGCCCATTTTTTTAATTGGTATTTTTAATTAAGTTGTAGGAATCCTTTATATATTCTCACTACAAGTTCTTTGTTAGATAATCTGTTGTGCAAATATTCTCTCCCAGTCTGCGGCTTGTCTATTCTGAGGTTGGCTTTGATGAGCGGAAGTTCTTAATTTTCGTGAAGTCTAATTCATGGATTGTTTATTTTATGGTTCTATTTTCTGTGCTCTAGCAAAGACATCTTTGCCTACCCATAGATCAGACAGCTATTATCCTACATTTTCTGTTAGAAGTTTCGTGGGTTTTGCTTTCATATTTTTGTTTATAATCCATCTTGAATTAATTTCTGTGTGTGGCTAGGTAATGATCATGTTCATTTTTCTCCTGTGGTTTTCTAGTTGTGCTGGTTCCATTTGTTTAAAAGACCATCCTTTCCCCACAGTGGAATGTTTCGATGACTTTGTCAATGACCAGCTGTCCCTATAAGTGTGGGTCTATCCCTGGACTCTCTATTCTGTCCCCTTGATCTATTTGTCTCTTCCCGTGTCAATACCACACTGCTTTAATAAACAGCTTCCCAGTAAACCTTGATGTCAGGTAGTATAAGCCCCCCAACTTTTTCTTCTTTCTCTAGATTGTTTTTGGCTATTTCCAGGTCTTTGGATTTCCAATAAATTTTAGAATCCCACTGTCAATTTCCATTTTTAAAAGATGAAGGCCTTTCGGGATTATGATTAAGATTGTACCAAAGCTATACATCAGCTTGGGGAGAATTGCCAACTCCTGACTGAATCTTCCAATCCATGAACATAGGCTAGCTTTCTATATATTTGTGTCTTCTTTCATATCTCTCAGCAATGTCTGATATTTTGAGCATTGAATTTTTTCACATTTTTCCTTAAATTCCTTTCTAAGTGTTTTATGTTTTCAAACAATATTGTAAATGACTTTGGTCTTTTTAAATATCGTGTTCCGGGGACCTGGGGGGCTCAGTCAGTTAAGCATCTGCTTTCGGCTCAGGTCAAGATCCCATCCCCGCATCGGGGATGGTCCCTGCTCAGCGGGAAGCCGGCTTCTCCCTCTCCTACTCCCCCTGCTTGTGTTCCCTCTCTCACCGTGTCTCTCTCTGTCCCACAAATAAATAAAATCTTTAAAATAAATAAATAAATATCATGTGCCAATTGTTTAACGCTAATATACAGAAGAACAATTGATTTTTATATATTGACCTTTTTCAGAAGAGCTTTAATAGGACCAGAAAGAAGGAGAAATGAGAGAGGTTTGATCAACCAGCCTGTATCTGAACAGAAAGAGAAAAGAGAAACAGAAAGGGAGCTATTGTGTGTTGAGTGCTCGGTCTGCAAAGCACTCTGATGCGCCTTCTGCACACGTAATGTTCACAGCAACCCTCTGAAGTTCATTGCTATCCGTGTCCTACAGATAAGGACACTGAGTGCTCTGAGACCCCAGCAGTGGGCAGCGGCAGCCAGGATTGCTACCCAGAGCTACTGAGCTCCAGCCCCACAGTACCCAGTGCTGGCACAGTGCAACGGCAGGATAGAATGTTCGAGCATTGGGCGGGGTAGATGCATATGATGGTGGCACTTAGGTCTCGGGGTATCACCTCCTGCCCAGCTCCTGGAGCCAGGAGACATGAGATGCCTGGGCAGCATGGTTGGGCTCCCACCCATTTCTTATGGGGCTCAAACTGCTGCCAGCCAATGGGCACCAGTGCAATACCCACAGCACAGCGGCCCAACGGCACCCAGACGACCCCGGGAATGACCACAGTGGAGAAGGGAACACATGGAGCCCGTGGGGCCAGCAGGAAGCCAACGGTGGGCCCCAGGCCATGCTCACCGGCACCACCTCCCCGGGGCCTCCCCGGCTGGGGCGGGCTGCAGACAGACCGGCCCAACTCTGCAGATCCGTCCCACCTTGCCCCTGCGAGGGTGCCCCTGAGCCCCCGAGACAGAGATAAGGGGCTGGACCCGAGAAGGGAAGCACGACGTGGCCTAGGTTCCCCAGCCTTGTCCGAACACAAGCGTCACCGGGGGCACTTGGTCCAAGACAGATTCCCAGGCAACCTTCCCAGAGTTGGGGTTTTTTTTTGGTAAGATGTTATTTATTTATTTGGGAAAGAGAGCACGTGTGCACACACGCATGTGCATGAGCGGGGGGCGGGTGGGGGGTGAGTTGGTAGAAGGGGTGCGGGAGGTGGGAGAGGGGCAAAGGGAGAGAGGGACAAGCAGACTCCACGCTGAGCGCAGAGCCCCATGTGGACCCTGAGATCACAACCTGAGCCGAAATCAAGAGTCGGATGCTCAACAGACCAAGCCACCCAGCCGCCCTTTTTATTTATTTTTTTAGGTTTTATTTATGTATTTAACGTTCCCAGGGGTTTTGATTCTGCAGGTCTCAGGTGGGGTTCAGGAAGCCGAATTCTAAACACATGCCTCTGAGTGATTCTTCCGATTGGGATATTTTGAGAAAGGCGGAGCTGACCGAAGATACGGAGCCTGTAGGTGAGGTGGGAGTGAGGCCGAGATGGTCTGGAGAAGTGAGGAATGGTTTGAGCCCGTGCTCAGACAGGGGAATTCCATGAGAACCTAGAACCCACAGGGTTTTCCTCTTCCAGAAGTGGGACCGCTCGGGGCCAGGCACACGGACTGAGGGCTGGCTCCTGGGTGTGGCCGCGAAGGGCAGGGAGCAGAGAAAAGGGGCTTGGCCAGTCTCTGGAGGTCTTTGGAGGAAAAAGGCTCCGTGATTCCCAGGGAGAAAACCATCCTGGGGGGCCTCCCAGGGGTGGTGTCTGGTGCGTCGATGACCGAGGCTGGATGTTGCTGGGACAGGCCCTCTGGGGCTCAAGGTTCTGGCTGAGGCTGCAGGGTGGGCCAGTGGGGCCCAAACCCGTCCCTCCCAGGCCTTGTTTTCGTCTGATTTTTGTTTGACGGTTCAGTCTTTGGATGCTGTTGTTCTCATACCTGGGAAAGGCGTGTTGGGGGTGGGGGGCGGCGGGCAGAGTCTCAAGAGAGGGAGAGAGGAGGGGAGCAGCCAGGAGGGCCGGTGGGTAGACCCCTGACGAGAGCACCTGTCAGCGGCCAGAGCCAGCGGGGGAGGAGGAGGGGGCGTCCGCAGTTGACATTTGGAACAATTGCTCCGGAACACTGGACCTGGGCCCAACCCCTGGCCCTCCCCTCAACTCCTTGACCCCCAGAGGCCGAGGCTCCCGGCGCTTTTCTATTCCTCTTTTCTGCCCCACCAGTTGCCTTGGCAACAGCTCCCGCTGGCCCCAGGCCTCCCTCCCGAAGCCCCGGAGCTTAATGCAAATCCCAGGCAGGTTTGTGCTGCTCCGCTGGCTTCCAAGACAATAGAGAGAATGCTGAGCCGCAGTTCTGGTTTCAGAACCTGTCCCCAAGGACACACCCCACCCCCGTGGCAAGGGAGGGTAAACAGAGGGCCACAGAAGCCTGGAAGGGGGGCGAGCAGCGGCCGGGGAGCGGGAACGAGGGGCCTTCCCCTTACGCCCTTTCGGGTAAACGTGCAAGGTCTACCGCGGGACCCATCTGTAGTTGATTAAATAGCAGTAAGCGAAGAACGAGTCTTTGCCCGTCCTGTTCTCTCGCGGTTTCATCGGCGGCTGGAATGACAGCAAGCGGATCAGACTCACAGATGACAGAGCTGCGGGCAGAGCGGCTTCGCATGACTGGAGAGTTACTCATAACAGAGACGTTCTTAGATGAGGAGAATGGGCCCAAACCAATAATTCTGAGAAATTCACTCTAGGGGAGGTTCGGCTGCGGGGAAACTGTCTAGAGGGTTCTAATCACCCACAAACCCCGTGGGAGCCAGTAGAAGCCCAGGCGTCTTAGAAAGCAGCAGGGGACTGGGAGGACCCCCGGAGTGCACTGGTTTATCACCTGCCCCCTGCCCTGGCCCCGGGCTGGGACTCCCACAGGTCACGGGCACAGGTCTTCGAGGTTGGTGGCTGATGCGTTCGGAATCCGGGTTGCAGGGCCGTATTTAGAGCGTAGGTATGTCATGGTGTGACTCTGGGGCTCTTGAATGGTGTGGGTAAGAGCAAGAATTCTGGAGCTAAAATGGCTGGGTTTGAAGGTAGCTCTAGTGTTTGTAAGCTGTGTGTCCTTGAAACGATTACTTACCCTCTCTGTGTGTCCATTGTTGTCTCGCACAGTAAACATTCGTCCGTGGTTTTCACCATTATCAGTGACCCAGCTGTGTGCTTTTAAAAGCTTCGGGAGTTATTTTTGCTTGGAAGGCCCAGGACTCTGAATGCCTGGCCAACCTCAATATGCTCGGACAACTCAACCTCCAGACTCGCAGCCGCCCTCACATCATCATGCCCGTTAGGGGAAGGTCCGTACCCAGGGGGCTCCGTCACTTAGAGGGACCAGTGACCCTCTCTCTTCCCAGCACAGCCCGAGCCTACAAGCTCGCAGCCCACATTACAGCCCTTGGTGGGACCACTAACGAGAGGGCTGCCCCCCGTGGGTGGTCACAGGGACCCACTATTCTGAGGTCCCATGGGTGCCAGGAAAGCATGTTTTCCACCGCAAACCCGCACCCAGCCTGGGCTGGAGCAGTGGGAGGTCTCCGTCTTTATCTGTGTTCCCAAGGCTTGGGAGGACTGGAGAGGTTCCGACCCAACGGGGACGGAACATTATGTAATATCCGCTTGTCCTGTCGTCCTCCCCAGTCCCTCGATTTGTCTGAATCAGCCCCACACCCTACCTCCCCTGCCATCATGCCCCGTGACCCCAGCCAGGGCCTCCTCGGTACACACGGCTGCACTGATTTCCAGAGCCCCGGGGACCCTTGCCATGCACCCCGGGGATGTGTCAGAGAAGTGATTTACACGACACTTTGCAGGAATGCAGGCCGCCGTTCCTGGGGGAGCCGCGCCCACCAGCCCCGAAACTAGGCTTGAAAACAAAACCCATGCTGGGGAAACCGCCAGACCTCACCTTAAAAACTGCATACTGTCTCTTCCCATCTGTGCGGCCACGTTATTTCCCTTCTGTGTTATGTATTTTACGGACATTGGGAGGGTGTAAGGCCAGATGCTGTTCTGAGGGCTTTGCAAACAGTGACTCATTGGATCCTCGCCGCAGCTTAGGGAAGAGGTTGCCACAATTACCTTCATTCCCATTTTCAGAGGGGAAACTGAGGCACGGAGCAGGTAAGGAACATGCCCAAGGTATATCGCCAGTAAGTCGCCAAGTCGGGATTCACACCGGGGTGGGAGGCTCCCAGGTCCCTGGCCTTGGCCCACCATGCTGCCATGCCGGTCTGCATTTTCCATAAGTAGCCCGGAATCTTCTAGAAAGTTCAGATAGCATCTTCACAAAAACATCTTATGATGGGCACTGAAGGCAATCAACAGGTGGCTTGGAGGGTTTTGGTAGATGCTAACAGTAGCGGCCACGACCACCCGGTGTCATGGACCTCCACTCCCCAGGCCTGGGGAGCAGGGGAAACCAGCTCCTACAGCTGGCCCAGGGGTCCGGGGAGGGGCTGGGCACGGTGCCGCCAGCCCCACGGGGAGGCCTGCCTGGTGCTCCGCCTGACCTCCCCGAGACCCGGCTCTCCCCTCTCATTGTTCTTGGAGGAAGTTTGGCCGTGGCAGGAGGCCTTCCTTGCAGGGCCCCAGGCTGGAGTTCTTGGCCGGTGCCGGCAGCCCTGGCCACCCTCCCTCCCCTGGGTGATCCTCCTCGCTGGAGATGCTGAGCTGGGCGGGACAAGACCCGGCTCCCGGTGACAATCCCAGCAGGCTGCACGGCTGCGCCCCGGCGCTGGGTGCATTTTGGGGGGGCTGCCGGCATCTCGTGGGCTCCAGTGACTGCCCCCGGACGCGTGTGTTCACAGCAAGCCTGCAAAAGTAGGTAGGGCAGGGTTTTAAGGGTTTTCCTGAGCCCATTTTACAGAAGAGAACACTCAGGTGCAGGGACTTGAGGTAGGGGATGGCACCCGTGCGGACTCTTATTCTGGTGCTTTCCATCTAGGACCCCACTGGGGGCGTGAGGGTGCCCCGAAGGGGAGAGGGGAGCCTGGAGGGCATTGCTCGTGCTTGAGAGCGAGCACCTCTTTAAATGTGGGGCCAGGGCACCCCACCTGCCTCACCTCGTCCCCGTGCCCTGCAGCCTTTCTGGCATGGGGTTAAAGGCAGGCCTCACAGCCAGGCCCCTGTGGTCCCCAGACCCAGTCGTCCCCCTTGTCCACTGCAAGGAGAGCCCCCCCAAAACCTCGCCGCTATTCCCTCTCTCCGGGAGCCCATCGCCGTGTCCCTGTATCTCCTCTGCTAGATTCCAGGATGCCCCTGGCCAGAGCCCCTTTTCCTTAAGAAAACCAAAGGATGCTCAGCAGCTGTGGGTCTGGGAGGGGGGACCTGGGGGCCTTGGGGAGTGCCCCCAGAGGGAGGCTGGCATACACTGGGGGCCGCCTACCAATCGGCCTGCTCTCTGGGCCTCATCATAGGCACAGCTGGGACCACGTGGCGGAGAAATGGGGGAGCAGGAGCCAGGGAGACTGCTGTCCCCAGGGGGCTTAGCAAAGCTATTTTGAAGCCAGTTTCTTGGGCTCCCCGCACTTGCTTGTGACCCGGGAGGCGCCGGGTACAGGGAGATGAGAAGGAAGGCCGCTCCGGGGGAGCTGGGTCGGCAAAAGGCAGAGGGCGATGGCAGAGTCAGCAGACTCCAGGGGGCAGGGGAGGGGAGAGGGGAGCACAATGATGACTCCAGTTTCCAGACTGGAAAATCTAATCCAGGGACGCTAAGGAATTGCCCTCACAGACGACTTGAGCAGCCTAACTAAATGGCATCTTTTTAAGCAACTCCTGAGTAGCGAAGCTGCTGCCGGGATTTCAGACACAGCGGGTGCAGAGTTTGGGGGTAAATCGTCCCGTCTCGCTACCCTCTTTCCATGCAGATGACTGGGCTGGGTACTGCCATCTGGACGGCAGAGGCCACAGAGGAAAGGAGAAAACCCTTGGGGACAGGAGAAGAAAGCCTTGCCTTTCAACCAGTGGCCGGTCCAGCCCCCAGGATCCGCCCTCCGTGGGCCCCTCCCATTCCTGACCCTGGGGATCCCTGGCTGCACCCCCCGCCTGAAAGGGGCCTGCTTGCTCTCCGAAGCAGCCAACGCCAGGCCTGTTTGCGAGGAGTCACGAACGTTACCTTAGGTTTGATGGGATGCCAGGCGTCCACCGGCCCTCGCTTCCTATGATTGCCCACATTCTCCTCCTGATCTGGCGGCCCAGCCCCCCGCCTGACTGCCTCCCTCCTCCACAGTCTCTTCCCAGCCTCCCCCCTCCTGCGATTCTGTTTCTCCTCATGCTCACTGTCCGCCCCGCCACCCACGATAGGGGAGGGGAGCAACGGGGTGACAAAGACGGGAAGGTCCGAGGCGGGAGAGCGGAGGAAGGAGGGCGGTGGCCCGGCTCCCGCGCCCCAGGCCTCAGGCTTCATCGCACCCCTCCTGAAGGCCCCCTGCGCCTCCGGCCTCGTCAGTGTCCCCTACTCGTCCGGCTTTCTCCTCCTGCCGTAGTGGGCAAGCCTCACGCCAGAGGCCTTGAAGAGCTCATCTCACGGTTTCGAGAATGCCGGCAGGATGCTAGCCGTGAGGATCAAACACACTGCCTTCTGCATTTGTTTCTCGATGCTTTACATAGATCTATAAAGCACCCATCTAAGCCATCAGACGTAACTTTAGAGGACGATGACACAGTTACCACTCCCCCCCAGTGGCCTGCTCGAAGTCTGGGGAGGCGAGCTGCCCCCACGGGGTGACGGGGGGCTGGGCCTGGAATGTGCTCTCTGACCCGCAGCCCCCAGGGCCCCCGGCGAGCTCCCCAGGGGCGAGCGGCACCTGTCCCTGCACGTCACACGGCCCCCGCGGGGCCCCAAGGCCCAGACGTGGGGAACTTTCAAGGGCTGGGTCGGGACCGAGGCCTTTCCGGGTCACAGTGGCTGGGAGAGCGGGCCTCCCAGCGCGGAACGCGGCAAGCTGGGGGTCTGCGCGGCCTGCGAGGGGGCGGCAGGCGTAGCTAAAGGCTTCCTGGGAACAATGAGCCGGCCTGCCTTCACCTGCTGGCCTGGCAGCTGCGCGACATGAATGAGCCGCGAGCTGGGCCAGCGGCGGAGGGGAGGCCGGCTCCAGCCCCGGGCCGCCACACACACGCCGTGGCAGACGAATCCTCAGGAGTGCGGCCGAGACCCAGGCTGGAGCCTTTGGGTGCAGGACCCGCAGCCTGCACACGCCGGTGCCCCCGCGGCCGGGAGCTTGGGCCGCGCCGCCCCCGCGGCCGTGCTGGTCCAGGGCCCCTTCCCGCCGGTCGTACCTCCCCTTCTCCTGGTTACATAAGGGGATCTCCAGGCACCAAGGTCTGTGCCGGGAGCCCCTCCAGGCCACAGGGACAACCGCTCCTCGACCACCCAAGAGGCAAATGCAAACAGGTGACCTGTGACCAACGGGGCTTCGGGGCCTTTCCCTGCATATCTCGCCTGCTCCCGGGCTCACGCCCCTATGCTCCGAGCTCTTCCTGTGCCTGTAGCTGCCATCGGGAAGGCCTTCCAGTCCTCGTCTGATAGTCTCACAACTCAGGGACGATGCTCGCAGGGCTGCTCCCAAGCGAGTGCATTTTGCATTTATTTCTTGATGCTTTTCATCACACACACCGAGCTAGGCCATGGGAAAGAACTTAAGTGCTAAAATGGGAACTATCCAGACGTGACTAGCCTGGCCCCCGTGTGAGGAGGACACACAAACTCGAGAAGCTTTCGTACTTTGGGATGTGCTAACTAATCTTAATCGTTCCGCGGTATATACATCTATCTTGCATATATCTAAAGCTCTACTTTGTACACCTTAAATGTATACAATATTATATGAAAATTATATCTCCATGGAGCTGGGGGAAAACGAGAGAAAGAGGAAAGAGCTCAAGAGGAAAAGGACAGAAACGCCCCTTCCGAGTGGCTTGCTGGAGGGTTTGGAGAGGTGAGCTGACGAGCGGCTCTGACCTCCGGCGAGGCAGCACGGGCCCAGAGACCCGCAGGAGTGAGACGCAAGGAGGGAGGACTCACCCAGGCCTGGGCTCAGGGCAGTCTGAGGGTCACACGTCCCCACGGGAGGAAGAATGGGCACAGTTCTGACCCTGGGGGCCATAGGAAACCCATCTCGAGAAACTTACCCCCCCCCCCGCTGCTACACCCCCGGCTCTGTCATTCCTAAATAACCCATTAAATGGGATTAACATCTTTTTCTCATTCCCGAAATAACTCATCCATACCTATGGTTGAAAATTTAGAAACGACAAACGAGCAAGCAGAAGAAAATGCCAATCATGTATCTTGTCACCCGCGGCAACACCTCGTCCTTCCAGTCTTTTTTCTCTGCAAGAGCATGGTCTTGCTAAATTGCCATTCGTTAAGTGCTTTAGGGTAGTGATTTAGGGTACACTCGTCTTAGATTGTATTATCGTTGCATGTGCTCCAAGGCGCCGCAGTGACAGTGAGGACCTCTTTTTGTGCACCGGAGGCCTGGGAAGAGCCACCCTTTGGGAGGGAGGACGGTCACTTGTCACACCGTCCCTTGGATTTACCATGAACCTGGACATCTTTGCACAAAGTAAAGGCAGGTCCCCCCACCTCCCATTTCCCTGCCTCCACCCCCTCCCCGATGTTCCCGCCCATCTCCATTTGGCTTTCCCTGCTGCACCTCTGTGACCCCGTGTGAAAGGGGTCGTACTTAGAATACCCCTAGTCATCTCCTGCCTCTCTTCTAACCCATTCATTTCAAGAGTAGTGAACCCAGAGGGGCAGGAAGACGTAGAAAAATAGCCATGTGTACCCAGATGTGGCCCCTGACCTCCAGAAAACGCCCGCCATGGGAGAGAGGGCACACAGATTAAACACAGACGTACCGCGTGTGACCGAGTGTGCTCATGACCTTGCATGATACAAGTCGGAGAGGGACTGAGAAATACTCTGGTCCTTGTGCCCCCAGCCATTTTTATGCCACCAATGAGGAGCCTGGTTCCCGAAATGGACTTATCCAAAAGCCTTCTGCAAAGCCCCGAGATGTTTGTCTCTGAACCTTGTGTAATTTCTTAGCATTTTTCTGCCTCTGGTTTGAGACCAGAGGCATCAGACACATTCTTTGCGAGTTCATGGTAAATCGCAGTGACTCACAGCATCTTCTTCCAAGAGGCAAAATCGCCCGGAGCGAGTTAGAGGAGGCAGGACCTTCTCCTACCCCAAGGGGTTAAGTGGGGGCCAGTGATGTAAGTGCCAATCCTACCAGCTTTGGACAGGAAAAGAACTCTGGGGCTGTTTTTCTTCTCTGAAAGCCAATCCCAGTGGAGTTGCTGGGGTTTTTTAAACCAAACGTCTCTGCAGCTTGAAATGAATAAGCATGACCTCAGCCGTCACACACGCAGCCCCCGCTCCGATACATTTAGCATCGCCTCGCTCCGGGCGTCCTGCAAATAACCCACGTCTGGGGAGCACATGTGGGGAGGACGGGCTGCCGTCAGGAGCGGTTTTAGTCGGAGGGCCTGAGCCTCTAGCCCCGGGAAGACGACAGTCATCTGCTAGCGATGTCCCGCTCCCATGAAAGCCAGACGCTGGATCCCCCGCGCTCTTGCAGACTGTCAGGAAGGACTCGCTTCTATTGCTCCGACTCGGGTCTCTGAGCCACATCACTTACAACCCTTCGTGTTACCCGTGGGGGGTGCGAAAGGAAACGATGACAGTCTCGTGGTGGTGGGACAGTCCCCAGGTTGTACGGAGTGGGAGTCCTGCATTCCCTGAGAACAGAGGAGGAAGAAATCGGGATTCTAGGCTCCAGAACAAATCAGCCCCCCAGGGCATGCATGGCTAAGCCCCCCCAGCCGCTCCCCACCTCAGGAGCTGCGGGCTGTCTCCACTCACGGGCTCGGAGACCCACGACCCGAACCTAACGCCAAGTCCCAGAAGCAACATAAAGCTGTTTATGGTTATTATTCTTCACGGCGTAGGAAAAGTGTAGTTGTATTAATGAGCCTCTGGAGACCAAGAAACACCCAGTGGACCCACCAGAGAGGTTCTTCCGTGAGTTTGCTCCATGACCTTGGGCCTGTCCGACATGGAATCTCGGTTTCCTCCGCCGTCGGATTCAGAGTGTAGATGATCTGAATGTCCCTCCACCTCTAACTCTCTAGGACTCGAAGCACCTTTATGTGATGTGGAAATAAAGTCCCCCGTGACCTCGCAGTAACCCCGCACGGCAGGAGCCTCACCGTCTGGGCCTGACTCGGGGCAGGGGGAGGCTGACACCCCCCACCCCACCCCCAGGAGGCTCGCCGGCCCTGACAGTCCCATCAAATCCCAGGGAAAAGGGACGCTTGCCACCAGGAGCTTGCCCGCTGTCTTCTCTCCGGGTCTCTTTTGTTTCCTGCGAGGGACTGAGGGACGCCCTGCGAGGAGGGGCAGGCTGATAAGTCATTTCCTCCTCAGCCAGCACTTGACTCACCTCTGATTCACCTCGCACGAGTGTGCTCAGAACCAGACGGCACCGGCTGCCTGAGCTGGGATCTCGCGTGCTTCTCGATCGGCCCCCACAGGTCCTGTCGCGCGTGCGGGAGGCCGGGGGCTGGGGGCCTCAGCCCCAATCCCGTTTCTCTGCTCCTACCTGGAGGGAGGGAGGGTGGTGCCTGGCATGAATCCCGCTCGTCTCCGGTTTCCGCTCCAAGGGACGTGAGGAGAAGGCTGCCCAGCCGCACGGGAGCGGGGCGCCCGGCCCGCAGGGCGCAGTCGGGACCCGACCCCACCGCCTGGCATTCCGAGGGACATCAGCCGCCGCTCTCGCCGGGCTTGCCACTCACCCAGCCAGGAGCATCACACCCTGAGCAAAATGCAAAGGGCGTTTTCCACTTAAAAAAGGTCTTCAGTGTCCACCAAGCACATTTCTTGCAGACTTACCTCCAAGGCAGAGGGGTTGCAGCTGACAGCCTGGCAGAGAGAAAGGAGACTCTCCGTAGTGTGGCTTTTTTCTCTGCCGTGTGGCTGTGGACACACACACACACACACACACACACAACTAGTAGTGACCGTGCCTCAGCAGCCCCATCAGGATGGGCAGCCGGAGTGAGGAATAGAATGAGTCTGGGCGAAGACAGAAGCACATCCTGAACTCCAGGCCTGCGAGGCGGGCGGGAACTCCCCCCGCATCCCACAGAGGACGCTGTCCGTCCGCACATAGACCCTTGCTGCCCATTTGCACCTGTCATTCCATGAATCATTACTGACGGTCCACAAGATGGGCCTGCCATCCGGGGTCTGCCTGCCCACAGGCAGGGCCTGAACTGGCCCGAGGCTCCCATCAGACTGCTAGGGGGTGCTTTCCAGGGTGCGCTGAGCTCACAGCTAATCCCCCTGAAAAGTCCTGGCAGGCGGTTCCTGGAGGACTGAGTGCTGGAGAGGAATGGGGGTGGGGGGGAGTCTCTGCAGATTTGCCCGCCTCCAAAGGGGCCTCAGCAGAGCTGTGTTGGGGGACCCAGGGACTGCAGAACCTTCCAGAGCCCCTGCTGATTCTCACATTCCATGATAATGATCCCCCCCACCCCCCTGGGCACGGAGGAACAACCTAGAAGCACACTTCTCTTTAAGGAATAAGTCTGATCCAAGGGAAAAGAGTGGTTAAGGAGGAAAGGGGGCCTGGGGATGCCTCTCAGCCTCCCACTTTGCGTCGGGAGGCCGCCAGTGAAGAGGGGACCATGTGTCATTGTCATGGGACAGGTGCACATGTGAATTCTGGAGGGTTTCCCTTCCTGAGTTTTCCCCTTTCCCTATTCAAACTTTGTGCCTCCATATCCCTGAGCAAAAGTAGCAAGACTATTAATAGTTACATACGTGTATCAAATCGAGCGGTTGCATACCTTAAACTTACACAATGTTACGCATCAATTATATCCCAATGAAGCTGGGAGAATTTTCAAAGAATATTAATAGCAACCTTTATTGGCTTCTTAGTGTGTGACAGGCACGTTTATTATTAACTTATTTAATCCCAAGGGAGAGGCCCAAGGCAGGGGGGGAAATCAGAAATAACCTGCACATTGTTCTGGGTTTTGTTGGGGGAATTGGAGAACGTCTCGAAGAAACGTGCAGGGAGGATTTCCCCTTGACAGAGGCCTCAGCTGGCCTGTAAGGAAGGAAGCAAGGGGGAGAGAGTAGGAACGAGGGAGAGGATCCGTGATTTGTGGGGTGGGAGGGGATGGGGGAACTGTGCCCACATTCTCGGCTCTTCTGAGGAAGGGGCAAGACTCGCTCCTCCTCACGCCTAGCACGGAAGCGCGGGGCTGAAATGGTCACTGGACGGGACAGTGTGCACCAAGGGCCCCAATGCTGCTCCCACCCAAGGCTTTTGCACTAAACAACACCCCAAGAATATTCCACAATTTTTGGATGGGCAAAGCCCAGGAAGGGTTGAGGTTGTTTCCCAGCAGCCTGGCAGGAGGTGGGAATGAAATCAGACAATATGTTGTCAAGAAAGACAAAGTTGGTTGTGTTTCTTTTGTGACTGAGTTTTTGGACCAAGATCACATGTGAGGCCTTTGTCTTTAAATTCCCAGCTTGACACCTGTGAGTTCTTCACTGCATGTTCTCTGAATGACTGAACGAGCCGCGGGAAAACAGAGCGTTATGGATGAGGCAAGTACAGATATGGTATAGATTGCTGGTTCTCAAAGTGTGGTACAGGGACCCCGTGGGTGTCCAAGACATTTTCATAATAATCCAAAGACATGAAGTTGCTTTTTTCAATCTCACTGATTGAAAAAAGTGGGGTTTTCCGGACAGGTAAAATTGCAACCGATCAAATGTAGAAGCAGATACAACAATCCCACTGTTCCATTAAGCCACATGTTAAAACCATTTGCAAAATGTAGAATAATGCCACTAGAATAATTTTCGCTAAATTCTTTTGTTTTGGAAAACACAACTATTGGTCATAAAATATCTTATGTTAGCATGCAATGGGTTTATTAAAATGTATTTATAAGGAAGGAATAGATCATATTTGTACAATTTCTCAGCTTTAATTTTTAACAGGGGCTATATCAATAGACACGACACATGTAAACAAGCTCTTGGGGACCCTTGATAATTTCTGAGAGTTCATGAGGTCCGAAGAGCAAATTGTTTGGGGACTGCTGTAACAGACAAAGAGCAGGAGGAGGGGTAGGGTGGAAGAGACAGGAGGGCAGATTTGCCACCAGCGGTTTGACCTTGAACAAGACATTCAGCCTCTCCAGGCTCATCTACCAAATGAAGACACCGGACTAACGGACCCCAACGTTCCAACCTTAACAATCTCTAATGTCGCAGGCAGAGGTAGAGATGGGAACTCCATAAATTCAAAAGGACCCTCTCTGGGAATTCTGGCTCCCTTGAGTGCACCATGGGAATGCCACAGGATGGGTTTTCTGGCTAAAAATAATTGCCCTAAGACCCCGGGGTCAGAGGGTTCCTCCCAGAGCCGGGAGTGGGGATGATGTCAGTGCCCGGGAGCCGTCAGCATTCCTGGCGGCTCAGGTCTGTGGCTGAGTGTTCAGGAATCCACCATCCTTTTGTTCCTCCAGAAGCGCCATCTCTAATCTCTGCCTGAGCCCAGAGTGCGGGCGTGCGTGCGTGTGTGCGTGTGTGCGTGTGTGCGTGTGTGTATGGGCGCGCGCGCCCATACTCCGTCAAATGTTCCAAGTAATCCAATTTAGGCTCCGATGTCCTTTCAGGGAAGCCTCAGAGGAGAAACAAAGCTCAGGCAGCCCCCCACCCGCCCCCGGCCGTGGCCTCAGCAGGCAGAAATGCTGCTGAGCCGGTCGTGGTTCCTAGCAGGGATGGCACCCCTCCCTCCCCGCACCCCCGCCAGCGGGTGCTGGAGCCCACGCTCCTTCGTGGGGCTACTGGCAACCTGCTCTGAAACACTGTTATAAATACCCAATAATAAATAAACATGAGTTATTTCTGAAATGTACCCAGGAATAACCAGCTACCCAAATAGCCAAGGTTGTTCTTCAGATCCTGGGAAAAACAGAAATGTGGGTATGGTTTATTTTTCCATTGCTCAAAGCAGACTCGTTGGTCACAGAGGCCTAATTTTAGTTTTTCTCTTTCCATTTTTTAAAAATCTTATCATCTTGTAGCCTGAGGCAAGAGGGAAGGGGGGTTGGGGGCACAATGAGAGTTCAGGGAACATGGAAGCAGGGGGAGGGACCTGTTTTTCCTCTCCGGCAATCGTGATGGCATGCAGAAAAACAACCTGGACTGGGCTTTTCTAGCTCCTTGGCGCCGGCAGACCCAAACGATAAATTCCCAAGATGGTGGGTGAGCCACAGAGGAATGTTGCGAACTGCCCAATCCCAAAAGAACCAGAAAAAATAAAGAGAAAGAAAGCTGGAAAGAAAGAAAGGACCCACTGAAGTCTGGAGAGATGCGAGGCACCAAGAAAGGAGTTTGGGGCGAGCAAGGGGACTGGGGTTAAGAGCCTTCTCACAAGAGCCCTGGGGCCACCGGAAATGGTTCTCTTTGCTGCACGCATTTCCTGGGTGAGATGAACCCCACAAATATGGTTCGCATGCACCTGTTTTCTCCCCCCACAAGAAGCAGGCTGTGTCAGCACCGCACCCCTTCTCTCCCTTGGCTGGAAGACTCAGCAGTTCAGCTCGTTGGCGAGTGATTGCTGGGATGCCAGGGCGCGTCTGTGTGGGGTGAGCGAGCTGGCACGGGCAGAGCTCCCCATGCTCTTCGGAAAGTCTAGCAGAATAGAGCCGTGCCCTCCGCAGCTGAAGCTCCCGCTGGGCCAGGTCCTCAGCCCGGGGTCCTCGCCCCAGCCAGATCTTGTACTACCCACCCAGGAAGTCGGGCCTGGGATCCTCAGAGCCGCCACGGGACCCTCCGAGGCCCTCCTCTGCTCCTAATCTGCACTCTCCGCAGACCCCACCCGTCTTCGCCCCGCGTGGGGCACCTGGCCCCTCTCCCTAACTTCAGCTGCGCGGCTGGCACTTTGTGGATTTGACCTTTGCTTTGGGTTCCTGGTTTTGGTTTTCCCCAAAGGGCTTGATCTTCATTTCCCTGCACTCGGCCAATCCAACATGGAGCAAACAAGCTCTCAAACCACCCCTTACCCCTGAAAGAAAGGGGTTCGTACATCAGTACGAACATCATCCACCAAACCCAGTGCCTCCCAGGGTCCACCCTGTGACCCCCGGGGCGGTGGCTGCAAGGGCGTACGGGAGCTCCTGAGAGCAGCCGTCCCCGAGCCCCACAGAACACGGCCTCCCTCCAGCCCGGGCGCCTTCCCCTCGCTGCTCGGATTAATGTGTTTTCCAGCGGAGGAAACGGTGTGCGTCTGGCCGTGGAGTAAAGCAACGCGCCGCCCGCGGTTTCCTGCCTACAGGAAGCGAAGAATGGGGAGGTCACATGTCAGCACGAACTGGGTGGGCAGGGGCCTTTCCGGACTTTCTGCCAGAAAAGAAACAGAAAGCACGAATACCCAGTTCCGAGGAAATCGCATTATCAGTTCGGTCCCCGAGGTGAGGGCTGGTAACAAGAGGCCTCTCCCTCCCGGCTTCTTGCCTGGGGAAACTGAGGCATGCGGGAGGTTTTCACCGACTCTGTGGCCACCTTGAACCAGATCTCAAGTGTCATGCAAAAAGCTCATTTTAAACTGCCATAGTGCCAAGAAAGAGGGTGAGGGGTGCGCAGGGCGGGGTACGTGATTCCAGTCCTGCAGGGGGACATCGCTAGGCCGGCTGTCCCAGGACACATCCTGTATCCCCTTCCTTTTCTTCCCATAGACATGATGTGCTCTCGGGAACCTGGCTTGTACTCAAGCCAAACTCCAAGAGGAGATGCTTCCAGGACCACCATCCCCCCTTTCCGAAGAGTAAGTGGTCCTTCCAGAGAGAAGCCCCCCGCCCCCGCTGCTATTTCTCAAACGCCACCCCCTGGCTCGAACCAGTGCTTTCATGCCCAGAAGCCCAGCATTTGGAGGCCAGGCAGAAGGGAGGGCTCTGGCATCCTCACACTCACACATAATCCCCACCAACTGCCCCCACTCAAGCCACCCCTTGACCTGGCTCATCTTCGATGCGGTTTTCTCAATCTTATGCCATCGCGGACACATGCCCACCTGCCCACGTCCGCCGTTTGCATGGGACTGACACGGCCCCGAGCTCCGGGTGATCTCTCGTCGTCGAGGCTCAGGGATAGACGCAAAAACTCAGGGCGTGCGTTCAGAGTGGAATGCAGGGCTCCGTCCCCCTCGGGGAGAAGAGGCCCCCTCTCCCCCTCTGAGAGGTAGCATGTGCCACCACCACGGGGGAAACCAGCCTGAGGACAGACTGCCCCTGGGAAGAGACGGGGCTCAGAGAATAGCGCGTCGATCCACTTGCAGGCCCGACGAGACCAAGAACTTCTAGAAAGAAGCTCACCCCAGGTCTGGGTGTTTCTGTTGTGTGGCCGGCAAGTGCCCCGTACCACTCGGATGTAGATTTTCCTTATTGACCCCTGAAGCACTCTGCTAATGCCATCTTTAGAAAAACCTTTCCTTCCCATAGGCATCTGTTATCCCGAAGAAGGAAACCCACCGTGCTTGGTATAGGAGGAGGCTCCATGTCCTCATCCCTCCCTTCCCGCCAGACTGCCACCCCTCGTCCCCCATCCGGATATCCTGGAGCCTCCCGAAAATCTCATCCAACATCCCAACTTGTCCCCCACCCGGAGACCGTAGATTCCTGAGCAGAAGGGACAGCGTGATGAACAAGGTATTCTGGGGGGATGGTCTGGCAGAGTTCTGCAGACCAGCGGCAGCTGGCGGGGATGGGGCCGAAGGCAGAGGAAGGGGAAGGAGGGGGGCTGCGAGACGCCTAAAAGGAGCAATGGCCTGATGGGGTTAGAGGGACCGAGGGGCCAGCAGGGACGCCAAGCCTCAAAGCACGTGGCGACGCTTTGCACAAAGGACAAAATGGGTGGGGAGGGGGTGCACACCGGGAAGATGAGTTTAGGGATTTGGTTAAATGAACCCCGATGCCCGCAAGGGTGGAACCAAGAAGAGTCTGTGTCGGTCTTAGATCACTTGCAGTTTTGTCTAGTTCGTTTCAGTTGAGCATTGTTTGGTTTGGCTCGGCGGCGTGGGAGCCCCCGCGGTTACGCGGGAGATTTATGGGACTGAGAGCGTGAGAAACCACTCTTCTGCTGGAAGAAGCGAAGATGGAAATGGGGAGTAGCTCCTGTTTCACCATTAAGACCCCGAGGGGCAGGAGCGGCCATGTTGACAGACTGGCCACACGGCTCGGCTCCTGAAAAGGAAGCTCAGCGCGAAGGCCCTCCCCTCTAGGAGCTCTTCTAGGACACGCGTCCCCTCCCCAGAAATGAGACACACATACTGTGAAGTCGCTGGCGTGTGTTCAGTAACTAGAGGCAAAAACAGGTCACATCGGAAAAACGCCATCTGACCGCAGGGGGAAGCTGAGGCCCAGAAAGATCAGTGCAGATCTCCTGTCCCTGCGCGGGGGTCTGGGGTCCCTCCATGCCCGACGTCATCACTGCAGAAAGGGCCTGATTTGGACAATAAGTGATTCGGCCCGTAACCTCCAAGGTGCCGTGTCTGGACACACCGGGGACGTCGAATCACCGAGTCCTTCTCTTAGGCGAGCGTGAGAGCCCAGAGGAGAGACTGGGGTCCAGTGAGTCATCAAGCCCAGGGTCTTCCGCCTCGGGGGCTGGGTGCAGGGCTGGGGAAGGGGCGTCCTCTGCTGGGGGTGATGGGTGAGTGGTCCCGGCCCTACCTTGCACTGCCTGCCCACTCAGGGCTCCCCCAGCAACTTCGGGGCCCACTGGCACACAGCGGGTCAGCGGGGCACCGTCGGGACGGCGCGAAGACTCAGATGGGATGTGCGGCCCGCCTCCCCACCGTCGACACACACTTCACACACTCACCACGCACTCGCGAACCCCAGTTCAATAGTCACAACCATCACAAGTCTCTGGGGGTCCTCAGAGTTGGGGGGGCGGGCAGGCCTGGGCACGGCTGAGGAGGAGGGCAAGAGAGCGCTGGAAGATTCTCACGGGGTTGATATTTCGCATGGATGCAGCTGGCGGGCTGGGACACCGAGTCACGTCCAGGTCTGGTTTTCTTTCTGCGCAGCGGCCCAACTCTGTAGTTTACCCGTGGACAGGTCAGAGAGGGGACCGTAGCAAAGCTGCCATGACCTTCCTAAGACGACAAAATCAAGGCCCAGGAGAAGAAACCCAGTCCAACTCTCTCTGTGCCTGGACCTCCTCCACTGCTGTCCCGGGAGGCAGCCGGGCCCGGCCGTCTTCTGTCCCCCGGTGACTGGATGACAGTGAGTCTTGGGTCCGTGGCGCCCACCATGCCGGACAACAGGATGTAACCCCGCTTTGCACGGAGGGCCTGACTTCCGTCTCCTCATCTCTCTGCACAGACCCCCGTGCCCGTGACCCCGGCCGGCGCAGAGCCAGAGGTCTAACAGCAAAGGGGCCTTCGATGATCTGGATGAGGACTCTAGGTTCGCCCTGAAATGTTTGCGCATCTCAGCAAACCTCGCCACCGGTCTTGTCCCCGCTGGGCGCCCGCGGCCCTGCTGAACCGGGGAGCTTCAGGGGCCGGGGCAGGATGTCGCTCTCTCGTGGCAGGCCAGGTCTGTGCGTGGGAGTGTGCACGGTGTGTGTCCCTGCGTGCATGTCCGACACACGTCCTGGGAAGTGATGGCGGTAGCGTGCGGAATGAATGGCGCAAGGCCCCCCAGCAGCCCCCCGAGAGCGCATAGGCCCAGCGGGAGCGTCCACAGCCGGGGTCCCCAGAGCCATCGAGGACCCGGTGGGAAGCTCACAACTGGCTGCCACCCCCACCGCCGCCCTCAGCCGTCTGTCTGACCCTTGGCCACTGAGAAGAGAAAGCCACCGCCTCTCTGGCTAATCCCCTCTCTCTCTGGCACATTAAGTAAACGTCTAGGAAAGACGGCAGAAGGTGAGTCAGGGAGATTCCCAGGTAGCACCAGAAGTCTTCGAGAAAAATGAGTTCTTCACTTCCGCCATCCCCATCCTCCTGGCCCCACTCCTCTGAAAGGTGACTTCCCCGTCCCTCCCCATCAGTCAGTGTATCTGGAACCTTCTCTGTGCGACATTGGGTGCTAGGCCCTGAGGATACGAAGATGTCCGCTGCCCCGAAGGGACAAACTGAGGCCAGCCAGGAGTAGGCACGGTGTCAGGTCGCCTGGGGGTCGGGCAAGGGGACAAGGACAGCTGAATCCTTGACCGTTTCTTGCAAGTGAAGAAGGGCTCGAGTCCAGTCTGTGCTGGGGCCATGACGTCCTGGGGCTCACAAGCCCAGAGAGCCCGAGCGGAGCTGGGGACGCAAATGGAAATCTCTCCTGGTCTTCAGGAAGCCTCGTCTATCACGGGCCAATTCGCCAACCTCAGAGCCCTCCTTGTGGTTGTGGGGGAGGAAAGGGGGTCTAAGGAGGGCCATTTAGCTAAAGCTGTGGAATCACTCTGTGGAATAATGCTCAGGAAATCGACGTCTGCCAGAAGCCAGGAATCTGGGTGTGTTGGGTTCTGCACGCTGCCCTTGGCAGTCGTGGGACAGACCTGAAATCCACCACGCCCGACCCAGCCTACCCTCAGTACTCTGTTAGGTGTGCTCTGCGCCATCTCATCACCAACCCTGTGGCTTTCAAATGCCTCCTGCCTGCCGCGGTCCACGAGGTCCCTCTGTCCCTGCCCTCCCGCTCGCTGCCTGCCGGGTGATGTGGAGAACAAAGGCAAAAGAAAAAAAAAATTACATTTCCTTGCAACCTACAGCCCACTGACAAGTCCTTGGGACAGAGTGACCTTCCTCCAGGAGCTCAGCTGCCTCAATGTTAATCCTTGGCTAAGCGCAGAAGGCAATCTTAGCTTCACATTCTCCTGACTTCCAGGGTCCTGTGAGTCTTCCTTAACATGTAAAAATCCCTCTGGAAACTTCCTTCATCTCTAAACCCGAAGATAGACGTTAGCAATCCTCCTCCAAGCATATGACCCGCTGATACATATCTGAAAGTTCTCATGACGAAGGTAATGACCTTTTCCTAACAACAGCTAACCGCTCAAGGTCCTGGACACCTTGCTTCCAAATTCCTTAGAGACTTCCGCTCTCCCTAACCCCCTCCCAACTTAAGAATACACAATGGGCTGCCCATGGGTCCTGTCCCCGTGCTTTCGTAAAGCCACCTTTTTGCACCGAAGGCATCTCAAGAATTCTTTCTTGACTGTTCACTCCCAAGCCCCAGCATTTTCCTACATCACTGTGCTAAGGGCTGCAGAGGGGGCGTGCTTCCAAGCTCCCCCATCCCTCGGCCACCGTTGTTACGAAGACTGAGCAAGAAGGTGTACAGAGATCCCTTACACACAGCTGGCACACGGCGGACACGCACACATGGCCCCACTGAGCCCTGCTGGAGAGCCCACAGCCACCAAAGTTCTCTTCTTCTGGACACACTCTGTGACACTCATTTAGCGCTCGCCACGAGGGAGCCGCTGGGAACCCCACCCGATACGCCGGGTCCCGTTCTCTCTCCTCCAGACGGTCAACCCCCTTAGCACAGAATGAGACAAGTCTCTTCTTTAAGTAACTCCTTTTTTCCCCGGTCATTTTTTGCCCTGAGAGACTTCGGTGTTTTTAAGGACGCGTGAGGCTTCGGGAGCCTTCTGCTGTATCAGTGGTCCGGGGGGTGGGCACTGTGGTCCTTCTGCTGTCGGTGAGCAAACATCAGATCCAGGCCTCTTTGGGGAAGTGGGTGGTTTGAGTTTTCTTTGGACTTGAACTGGGCAGAGACCCCCAGGTACCCCCCGGAGGCCGTGGGGGGAGGGGGCAATGAGATCATGTCTGCAGAGGCCCGCAGCCCCTTGGAAGGAGATCCCTCTGTAATTTCTTGGGAAAGGCTTCTCCTTGCAGCCGTGTCTGCTCACACCCTCTCGGTTTTCCCTGTCTGGCTGCCGCCACGAATCGCGGCCTGTGTGCTCCTGCCAAGTTTCCGTTTGCTTGTCCTCCGCTCTTCTCATGCCTGGCTTTCTCCCCTCGGGACCAGGTGTGTTTCTGAGCACGTGAGCCCGGGCCGAAAACTGTATGGTCTCCCCCAGTGACTTAATCCTTCAGCTAACTCTAGTAAAGGGTGTCTGGGGACTTGGGGGACATGTTTTTTGTTTGTTTGTTTGTTTTTTTCATTTTTATGCATTCCCTCCCTCTATCTGGATATAGGACCCTGGGGAAACAGGAAGAAGGTAGGTTTTCTTGGTGGGAGACGCCTGCCTATTGGAAGCACAGCCATTTGGCATTTGGGGACCCTTGGTCGGCCCTCTGTGCACTCCTTCTCAGTGCACTGGTGTGGACACAGGGAGGGAGGCCCTCTGGTTCCCTAAACAGCTCCACCCAGGACCCCATGGGACTGGGGTTGCAGTCTGGATTCTCATGTTGATTTTCTTAGGGATGGAAAATCCCTTCGCGTCTTTACTTTGGATCTCTCACCTGCAAGATAGTCGTTGCTGTCAGCTTTCCCCAATTTCCCACGGGAACGTGAAGATGCTCAGGTGGAAGTCACCGCCTGAAGGGGGCTCCCGGGGCAGAGGGAATGTGAGCTCTTGAGCTGGGGTAGGTGTAGGCCCAGCCGTGAAAGAGCTGGGCCGACTGGGGAGGCAGCCCGGGAAGGGTCCCAGGGCGGGCTTTGCCAGGCAGGCCGGCAGCAGGTGGCCGGGAAAGGGCAGGCTGGACAGGTAAGCCGAGGCAGGTGGCAGGAACTTGAGTGCCATGCTAAGGAGATTGGGTTTTGCTCTGAGCACCAAAGATTCTAATTCTTAGCAGGGCGTCCAGGGAGCCTGGCAGGACTAGAGGCAGAAGATTCAGCCAACTCATGGGGGGCAGAGTGGCCTTCAGATAGAAGTCATAAGAAAAGGACCCGGTGGAAACCCAGCAACTCTGAGACCTTAAAGCAAGAAGGAGCCTTGACATCTCAAGACAGGGCTGGAGCCAGAAGGAAACTTCCTGAAAGCGGTGAGAGTGCCTCGCTTCAGAGCAAGATCCCTGCCCCACGGCGGGGCAGTGGCCATGCAGACCCCACGGCAGCAAAACCAGCACAGTGACCCCAGCTCGTCACCCGAAGGCGGGAGGAGGAGGCTGGGGCAGGACCCAGCATCTGCTTTAAAGGTGAAGCCAGGGGTCTCTACGAGCGGGGGGGGGGCTCGGAGGCTTCTCGGCGCTGGGAGGTGGAACCGGGCCATGGCTATAGTGTGGGTTCATAGGCCAAAGGCCACCGATACAATGTTATATCTCAATAAGGCTGGGGTGGGGGGGCGATGGGAAGTTCGAGTTCTGCAGTCCAACGTCCAGGTTGGACTTGCAGACGTACCTCTGAAAGGTGCATGACTTTGTGTGCATTCCTTAATTTCTCTGGGCCTCTGTTCCCTCCTTAGCAAACTAGGCATCCCAGTAACATCTACCCCATAAAGATAGTCTGAGGATTTTGTGACGTAGCAAGCACTTGGAACCATACCTTGTAGAAGACTACAATAAAATGAAAATTGAATAATTTTGAGAATTTTGGAGGGAAGAGCAACAATTACCCTCATGTTCCCGATGAGGACGTGAGCCCTGGGAGGTTCATGTGCAGAGAGGCAGGGCTGTCCACGCTCTGCAACGCTCCATTAAGAGGCTGGCCCCCCTTCTCATCTTAGAGGCAGGGAGGGCGAGGTGCTTGTCTGAGCCTTACAGAGTGTCTGGTGTTCAGAGGGGGCAGGGGGCTGGTGGAGACAAAAAGTACGGATGGCCATGTCCTGGAGGCTGGGTTCCCGGAGGGAGCAGGTGGGCAGAATTAGAGGACTCGGGGCCGTCTCCATCAAGCCGGACACAGCGGCGCTTCCGCACAGGTTGCGGGAGGCTCTGGCATTTCCTCCTGGGAGTGAGAACACCTGAGGCCCGAAGCCGGCCGCAGCTGACGGCCATCTGGCTGGCTAAGGGTCTTGCAGCCCCGCGGAGGTGGCGCTCCGAGCTGCCGGCGGCCGCGGAGCGCAGAGCGCGTGTTTCCAGCCCCGTGTCCGCGCCTGCCGGTCTCACAACGAGCCTGGAACAGAGGAGGCGCTCATGAAATGCTCAACTGGATGCGCGAACCGGTGAGTGAGGGAACCCGTGCTGCTCTTCCGTGGCAAAGGTACCCCCGGGGCGGCCGCGGGCCCCACCTCCCCACCCCGCACCCTCCCACCGTCTGCTGGGCGTCCAGCTCCGGCCGGAGGAAGGGGCCTGCGGCGTCGGGGTCCCACCGCTCAAGCCCCTGAACGCCGGGCGCCCCGGGGACCACGCGGGCTCCACGTGCGCGCGGGCCGCCCTGCGTCCTGGAAAGGTGGGCGACAGAAGGGGCGCTCCGTTCCCCAAGGAGGCCGAGGGGCCCCGCAGCTCGCGCTCCGGGCAGGCAGCCCCGCGGACCCCCGTCCCTCTCGCGGGGCAGGTCCCCGCGCTGGCCTCGCAGACCCCCGCTCCCCGGCGGGGTCCCCGCTCGCCCTGCGCCGCTGCAGGTGCTGCGCGGGTGAACGGGTTCTGGGCTTTGAGGCCGAGATACATGTTGCACCTTTCCCCCGTTGTTTTGTGATGTTGTTAGGGCTGGTTCGGAGCCTGGCGTCCGGGAGCAGGGGTGAGGGGCGGCGGGCTGGAAGGGGCGGTGTGGGCTCCGCGAGGAGGGTCGGGTGAGTGGGACCGAGCCCTTCCCGCGAGTACTTGGCGTCTGCGTTCTGGAGCGACCCCGGGGCCTGGGGTGGTGGAGGGCAGGACGCAGGCCTCCCGATCGCGGGGGGCTGGCGGGGGTCGGGACGCGTGCACCACAGGCCCGGAGCGCGGGCCCCAGACTAAACAGGAGACGACGGGAAAGGCTGGCTCCGAAAAAGGCTATTTTTACACTCTCCTTGCCAGGATTCCAAGGCACTGAGATATGATTTAAAACAAAAAGAAACAGAGAAGAAAGGCTAGAAGAAAAATGGCACCCACTAATGCAAATTGTTCTTTCA
>CM052897.1:119007048-119028058 GCA_028534135.1 Potos flavus | reverse complement strand
ACCCCCAGCCCCCTCCCCTCCAAAACCCTCAGCTTGTTTCTCAGAGTCCACAGTCTCTTATGCTTCATCTCCCCCTCTGATTTACCCCGTTTCACTTTTCCTTTCCTTCTCCTAATGTCCTCCATGTTTTTCCTTATGCTCCACAAGCAAAACCATATGATAATAGACTCTCTCTGCTTGACTTATTTCATACAACATAATCTTCTCCAGTCCCGTCCATGTTGATACAAAAGTTGGGTATTCATCCTTTCTGATGGAGGCGTAATATTCCATTGTATATATGGACCACATCTTCTTTATCCATTCGTCTGTTGAAGGGCATCGTGGCTCTTTCCACAGTTTGGCGATTGTGGCCATTGCTGCTGTGAACGTTGGGGTACACATGGCCCTTCTTTTCACTACGTCTGCATCTTTGGGGTAAATACCCTGTGGTACAATTGCAGGGTCATAGAGTAGCTCTGTTTTTAATTTTTTGAGGCATCTCCACACTGTTTTCCAAAGTGGCTGCACCAACTTGCATTCCCACCAACAGTGGAAGAGGGTTCCCCTTTCTCCACATCCTCTCCAACACTTGTTGTTTACTGTCTTGTTGATTCTGGCCATTCTAACTGGTGTGAGGTGGTATCTCTGTGGTTTTGATTTGAATCTCCCTGATGGTTAATGATGATGAACATTTTTTCATGTGTCTGTTAGCCATTTGTATGTCTTCTTTGGAGAAGTGTCTGTTCATGTCTTCTGCCCATTTTTTGACGTGATTATCTGTTTTTTGGGTGTTGAGTTTGAGGAGTTCTTTATAGATCTTGGGTATCAGCCCTTTGTCTGTAGTGTCATTTGCGAATATCTTCTCCCATTCCGTGGGTTGCCTCTTTGTTTCGTTGACTGTTTCCTTTGCTGTACAGAAGCTTTTTATTGTGATAAAGTCCCAAAAGTTCATTTTCGCTTTTGTTTCTTTTGCCTTTGGAGACGTGGACCTCCGTGTTCTTAATCAACACCCCCCCCCCCGACTCTCCTGCACCGTGGCAGGTGGGGGTGCCGGAGACACGGAGATGTTTGAATGCAGGAGAATCCCCCCACGCTGCAGAGGCACTTCAGTGACAAGGGAGTGATCAGTACTTCTCACTGGCACGGGCTCTGAGCAGAGCTGAGAGAGCTCCTACCGGAAGATGTGTTGTCGGGTGGGGCCTTGGAATCTAACTCGGGCTCAGCTCTCCTCTCTCATCTGTACTCCCGAGCCTCACCAGCAGGAAGCTAGAAGGTCCTAGTTCCCAGGTGCAGACGGCCTGCGTCCAGCACCCCTGTTTCCCTGAGGGGCCCCAGCCAACCCTGTCTCAGCCACCCTCTGAGAGGGACGTGGGAGAAGGCCAAGGTCGTTTGAGTCGGACGATAGCCCCTTGAAAGGCCTCTCTCTTACAGAGGAGGCAGGTGAGACCCACAGAGGGAAAGTGACTTGCCTAAGGTCACCCCTCCAAGATAATGGCCAAGTAGCCGCAGGAAAGCTGCCCGAGGGCCCTCCGTGGCGTGTAAAGCAGACACTGCTGCCCTGCGGTATTTCCAGCGGAATTACAGTCTGAGAGCAGAAGTGGCCTTAGAGATCGTCACAGTCCACCCTGAGGGTTTCAGATAGGGAGCCGAGGCCCAGAGAGGTGACATCCCTTCCCCAGTGACACGGGAGGTGGCAGCCCAGCTCCCCTCCCTCTCAGTGTTTTCCCGGAACTGAGTGGCCTTCAGTGTCTGCAGAGTCCTGGAGGTCGCTGAGGGTGGCAGGGAGAGGGCCCTGCTCTGGCCCAGGCCTCAGGCAGCGGGGCAACCCCCCGCGCCAGGCCTCTGTGGGGACAGAGATTCCCCAAGTAGAAGCAGGCCTGGGCAATGGAGGCAACAGGCCGGCTTATCGATGCCCCCCTGTGGCCAAACGCTAAGACGCCGGGCTGAGGACTGATGTCGTAGGTATGCGTTGCCCTAACCCTCCCGCACCCTTCACCCCTGTGGGGCGCTGGCCTGTGAAGCTAAGAAGATCTTAAATGAGAATGAGACTCAGGCTGTAAATGTGTGCCCTGCCAGTGGCTGACCAGTATTTTGGGGTGAGCCCTTGGCTCATTTATGAAAGCTAAGGACTTGTGGAGGACCCCAAGCTTACAGGAGCACATCGGTGACATTAAAAAGCTCACCTCCAGAACTTCCCCTTCGGTCCTGTCCTCACGCGTTAACCGCATCCCAGAAGAGCCCCCTCCCCCGGAGCAGCCCCTTAGCCACCCATCCCGGTGACTAAATTCCTGCTCAAGGGTGAAGACCCTCAGGGCCCCTTGTCTCTGGCCACAGTGGGGACAGTGCCTCAGGCCCATAGTTTTAACTTTAAGCTCTTTTAAAATGAGAAGGGAATATGAATATATAATAATGAATCCATCCTGGGTTAAATTCACCTTTGTACCAATGCAGCGGTTTAAAAATTTCTTTTAATTTTTTATTAATGGAGGAGACCATGAGAGCAAAAGTGTGTAGGACTCACAACAGTCACAATGTGGACCCGAAGGCCTCATGTGTCCAGGAAGCTCTTAGTAAAGTAAAACTCTATGTCCAGAGATGAGGAACATGATTAGCTCATTCTCATCTGTTGGCAAGAAGGTGACGGGTTCATTTTTCTCTGAGAGGGGGGCAGGCAACCGAGGGAGCATGGCCAGACCTGTGACCAGGAAGGCCAAGTTCTATGACGCAGAGATGAGGGGCAGGAAGACGTGTAGCCCGGAGAGAAGAAAACTCAGAGAGCAAAAGACATGAACAGACATTTCTGCAAGGAAGACATCCAGAGGGCCAACAGACACATGAAAAGATGCTCCACATCACTCATCATCAGGGAAATGCAAATCAAAACTACAATGAGATACCACCTTGCATGTGTCAGAATGACTAGACTCAAAAACACAAGAAACATCGGTAAAATGTGTTGGTAAAAATGTGGAGAAAAAGGAATCTCGTGCAGTGTTGGTGGGAATGCAAAGTGGTGCAGGCACATGGGAGACAAAATGAATTCAAAAAAATTAAAAATAGAATTACTGTATGATCCAGTAATTCCACTACTGGGTATTTACCCAAAGAAAATGAAAACACTAATTTTGAAAAGATATATGCATCCCTGTTTATTGCAACATTATTTACAATAGCCAAATTATGAAAGCAGACCGAGTGTCCATTGATAGATGAATTGATAAACATGTCATACACACACACACGCACACAGATACATACAACAGAGTATTACTCAGCTATGAAACAGAATGAGATCTTTCCATTTGCAATGACATGGATGGATCTAGAGGGTAGTATGATAAGTGAACTAAACCAGTCCAAGAAAGACAAATACCATATGATTTTACTCACATGTGGAATTTAAGAAAGAAAACAAAGAAAAAAGACCAAAAAAATCAGACTCTTAACTACAGAGGACACACCGATGGTCACCAGAGGGGAGGTGGGAGGGGATGGGGGCGATAGGTCAAGGGCATTAAGAGCACACTTATCATGAAGAGCAGAGTAAGGTACAGAATTGCTGATGCAATGTTTTATACACCTGAAACTCATAACACAGCATGTTTATATACTGGAATTTTAAGAATAAATAAATTAAAAAAAAATAACAAATGGAAACTTAATAAGAATAATGTTAGTGACTGAGTGTGTGTCCCCTCAGATTCCGATGTTGAACCCTAACCCCCCAGTGCCATAGTATTTGGAGGTGGGGCCTTTGAGAGAGGATTGGGGTTAAATCAGGTCGGGGGGGGGAAGATGAAGGAGAGAGACCAGAGCTCGCTCTCACCGCCATGCGAGGACTCAGCGAGAAGGCTGCCGTCTGCGCGCCAGGAAGAGAGCTCTCACCGGGAATCAGATCTGCTGGCACGTTGATCTCGGACGTCCAGCCTCCAGAACCGGGAGAAATGACTATTGTTGAAGCCGTCCAGCCCGTGGTGCTTTGTGACGGCAGCCCAAGCTGGTGAGGACAAATAGCCACCATCGTTACGACTTGCCAGGCTGCCAAGTGGCAGAAAAAAGTAGACTCGTTTTCTTTAGTTCCAAGGATAGAGCAAAAGCTGACAATTCAAAAGCTTCACGTCCTCTCAGAGCAAATCCTGAGTCGTCCAAAGGGGGGGCCAGACGCCCTCTGGTGGTGGCCAGTCCCGGCCTGGGACGGCGGGGCTCACGACCGAGGGCCAGACCAGGGTCCTCACGCTGCCTGGGGAGGTACAGGGAGGAAGGAGGAAGACTTCCCTCACTGGGAGAGAGAGGGGATTGGCCGTGGGGGAGAGTCACAGAAGGTTCCGGAAAAATAGCGATCCTCCTGGAGCAGGCCCATCACTGACCACCCGGCGTGGCACGAGGGACCTCTGCCGGAGGTCCTGCCGGAGGTGCCGGCAGGTCACCCTGCCCCGTCTAGTTTTTGCTGACTGTGGCTTGAGGACAAGGTTCTGCAGACCAGTCACGAGGCCAGGACATCCTGGGCACTGCCGGTTCCAAGGTCAGAAAGCCCAAAGCGTAACTGAACTTCCGGCAACTGTGGGAGTGAAGCTGGTGTTGACCGACATCGGGGCCAGAAGGCTATTTCCTTCTGGCAGGTTCTGGAGATCTTCACGGAGGGCTTACTGCTTGTCCAGTGAACTAGCTCAGGGCGGGGACCTCTTCACCCATCCACCCCACACTGCACCTGAAATCCAAACCCCAGACTTCAAACCCAACTAGGAGGCAGCCGCCTTTGTTTAACCACCAATCCCAGCCAGCGGGGCCGGCTGCTCCGGACCTCTCAGCATCTCCTCGGGTTTGGGGACACCACGCAAGCTCATCAGTGACTTACTAGAATGGCGTATGATCAGACCGTCACCGAGGTAAGGGTGCTTTGAGGAGACTTATAAGCCACACCCGGGGAAACCCAGCAAGGGGGCGGATTTATGGAGATGCTGAAAGGGTCCCGAATGAGCGGAAACCCCGAAAGACGAAAGGATTTTCGCTCTGACCGTAGAGCCTTCTCCACGGCCTGAGAGGGGTTTCACGGCTCGGGGAGAGGCGGGGGGTGCCTCCCGGTGTTCCCGCGGGCGTCTGCGGGGAGGGGGTGCCGGCGACCCCGGCAGGTGCAGAGGCCCGTCCCCAAGCCCCAGATCTCCAGCACCAGTGCTCCTTCCAGAAATGCCAGCTGCACGGGCGCCGTCTTCGTCGGCTCGGGATGTGGGAGCAGAAGCCCACAGCCAGGGGCTCACCCCACAGGCTACTCTCGTTTCACCGCGTGGCTCTGGAGGCCGGAATTCCGGGAGAGCCGGATCCTGGCAGGGCTCCGTTCCTGGCCGGCAGATGTGTCCTCCCTCCTCCCCTGCCGAGCGGAGAGCTTCTCTCCAGGCAGGCCCGCACCCTGCATGAGCTCATTCAGCGCTCACCACCTCCGGACCAGCCCGGCGCCCATACAGCCACATGGGACGGGGGGCTCCCACCGATGCCTCTGGGGGGACGCAATTCCGCGTGCAGCCGTCGTGCCCAGCAATGCAGCCAGAGAAGGTGGGAGGCGAGGAGGGAAGGCTGGAGAGGAAGGAGCCAGATGGGAAGGGGCCGAGATGGGCATCCGAGAGAGTCACCGAACATATGTAAGAACCTTTTGGGGCCCCCCCTAAATCAAGGGGACAGGTTCAGAGGGGGCACGACAGACTCTGCCTCTTCTCTGCCAGCTCTAACGTCTAACGCTAACGTCTCATCCTGTCCTTGTCACCAGACACTAAAAAGAAAAAAACAAAAACAAAAAATGCTCATTCTGGGAAGGAGAAAGGGATGATGGCAAAGAAAACAGACAGACTATGACACTTGGGGTCCAGGACTTGGTCTGCCCGAGTCTGCAGGTTCTCCGCGCTGCAGTTTGGAAAGACTTGCAACCAACAGAGCACAACCCGGGGCTTGAGAACTCCTGCCTGGTCATAAAATGCTTTTGGGAGAGGGAGCCTTAAAGTGATGACCAAGAGACGTCATGGGATCTGCTTCCCCAGACCCTCGAGCAAGCGGGGCAGAGTCCCGTGCGGCGCATCAGCAGTCCTGCCCGAGGCCGGGAGCCTCCGTCCTTCCCCGCAAGCTGCTCCTGGCCCCACACCCCATCCTCGCTGCCCTGCCTCTGCCCTTCTTGTTCCCCGACCTGGAAACCGACGCAGCCTGAAAGGGGCCATTGACTTTGGTGGGGTTTTGTTGTTGTTTTCAGCAAGGATCAGAAAATTCTAGTCTTTTTGCAGCATTAGACTGTGAAGGTTGTTCTCTCCTCTCAGGATTTCAGCAAAGTTAGAGGTGACCAGAAACGAGTAAACAGAGGAGGATTTCCTGATGGATTCCATGGAAAGCTTTTTGTTAAAAAAAAAAAGTTGTGGTGGGGCTGCTAGGTGTTACTTACTATTTTTATTAAGTTTTATTTATTTAGGTGATCATTATCTATTCTTCCTTTCTTCCTTAATAATAGAAAACATATGTTGTTTGGGGTGACAGTGAGCCCGAACCGAGGGGGGACAAGCAACAACTGTTTGTCTTAGCCTTCTTTGCAGAAGTGGGGAGGCCTGTGAGATAGAAGCTATTGGGTGGGGCCTCCCATAAACAAGGCTTACTTAGCTGGCAGACAGCCTTTGTCCCTGATCCTTCCTTCTTCCTGCCTGGAATAAGGACATGATGGCTGGAGCTGTGGCAGCCATCTTGGCACCATGTGGGCAAAGTCAAGAAAATTGTAAAAACTTTGGCTCTGGCATATTTAAACTTTGACACTAGGGATTGGCAAACTATGGCAAACTACAGGGTTGGCAACACTAGGGGTTGGCAAACTATGGCAAACTATGGCCCGTGAGTTGAATTCTGGCCCCTCACCGCTGAGGGAAATTCTAGGAGAAGGTTGCATTTGGCTGCTTCGATATACATGGTTTTCTATTTGACGTGGGGTCGGTGGTGCTCAGGCTAGCTGTTCACCAGTATCTCTGCTTTCATCTTCCCCACCACACAGCGATGTTACATTCTCAGCATCACTCCAACTGGGTGGAATCTGTTCTCCCCAATAGACTGTACGTGACAGCGATAGGTATCCCGTCCAGGCTGAGGCAGGGGAGCACCACGTGTTTTTTCTTCCCTTATCTGTGCAAAGAGATTCGGAGGAGAATCCCAAGGCCCCACATGGTAGTGAACCCTGGGTCCTAATGACCACAAGGAGCCATGTGGCCATTTCACCCCTGTGCTATGGGGGAAATGTAAACTGTATTGTATTACACCCCTGGGATTTGGGGCTATTTGTTACAGCAGCTGGCTCTCCTGACTAATACAGAGACTTAAGCATGGAGCCTCAGAGGCAGTTCAAAGTTGAACTCAGGCTTTCAAGAGGAGGTTCCCATTCCTTCCACCCTGAGCAGCCCCCACTCACAGGGCTGACAAGACTGGACTGCAAGGTTTCGACAGGAGAGAATGAAGACCCAGGCTGAGCTTGCTGCTAGAAATGTGCAGAAATCGCAGGGTCACTTTCAGGGGGCCAACATCCCCAAGTAAAGTTCACAGGGATTGTCTACCTGTCCTTTTTTGGGTTACATATAAGTAGAAAATTCCCAGTCGGCGGTAGTCGGAGAACAAAGACGCGCTCCAGCTGCAGAATGCCAGCAGGGACAAGGACCCTGAGCCCCCGTGGGGAGAATGGAAACTCTACTCTGGGAACCTCAGCTCTGTTAATGCTGAAGTCTGAGGAGAGGGCTAAACAATCAGCACAGGGCAGGATCAAGGCTCCCCAGCCCTCATTTCCTCCAGTTCTGCAGACTGTGAGACATCTTCCCATTTTCAGCTTAGCTGTTTCATGGCCTCTGCCTTCTCACTCTGACCAGCAAGGTCGGATGCACGACCTTAGAGCGCGCCGGTCAGGCGAATGGCACCTGTTTGCAGCGCGGGAACCGGGGTCCTAACCCGAACGAGGTGGGGGTCGGGGAAAGGTGGGCACTGCTGGTCAACCAGCCCCACCTCTCGGTCCCTTTATGTTATTTTATTGCATAGGGCATCCCCATGTTCCCGGGAGCTCAGGCTTGGATTCACAGGACCAGCCCCCCCCCCCCAGACTTAATCCACGTAGTCCCTCATTCCAGGGGATGGTACTCTGAATCGGCAGGCACGACCCCCCTCACTTTCCTCTCGCCCCCCACCCCGGCTCCTGAAAGAACCTCACGGATCCCGTGCCCCCTGCTGCTGCTGGCTGCCCATCTTCCGGGACACGCGTGCGCCTTTCTGTTCTTCTCACTCCCTGTCTCCCGAATAACACCCCCCTGGCCTCCTTCCCCGGGCATGTACCGCCTGGCCTTCTCTTCCATCTTGTTTGCCGATCGGATGCCCAGGGCCACAGCAGGGGTTCTTTTCCTCTGTGCCCCAGTCCCTGTGGACCCCGACACCCACTCCCCCCAGGGATTAGTCTAAACAAGTCTCAGTGACTCCTTGTCAGCGACTGGTTCAGGACTGGACACGAGTTCAGATCTGCCGTGTGTCTGCCGAGTGGGGCAGGCAGCGGGGGGTCGGGCTGTAGAAAGATAAGGGACGTCGTCTGTGCAGATTTAAGGAATGCCCCCCTCCAAGAGAACAACAGAGAAGAGATATCACTTCTTCCTCTGGCTATTGTCCTGTGAGGATGTCACCGCCGTCCTCTGCCTGGAGGACAAGCTGGGCTGGGCTAGGGCGGGGGGCTTGATGACCCATCCAGGAGCCTGCCCGCGGCTAACTCCCTGTTTTCGGAGATGACACATTCCTCTTTGATTCTGGGGGTCCCCTCGCAGGCGAACACATCCTAAATGATCCTAAGAACCTAAGCTCTCCTGCCTCCCACCTTCGCTGCCTGTCGGATTCCCTGTGCTTGTGAAGCTAGGGCACCCTCGCGCTCTTTCTCCCTATTCACATTTCATCCAGTTTTCAAAGTTCAGAGTTTTCTCCTTCGTGAAGCTTCTCCAGGTATATAATTTTCTTTCTTTCTTTTTTTTTTTTTTTTTAAGACTCTCGAGCACTTTCTCCCCCTTGTGAGGCATTCACTGCACTCCGGCTTTCACTGACATGGATGTTGATACTGTTTCTATGGCTTTTCACCCCTCCTAAATGGGAAGGTCCTGGAGGGGAGCTAAGACTTTGCATTCCCCTTCCCGATACCCAGCTGAGTCCCGTATCGCACATTCAGGAATGTCTACGAAATAACGCACAGACAGACCGACCGACAGAGAATGGGAACAGCATCATTTCTGGCCTCCGAGGGGATGCTATGGAAGCCATGTTTGAGGTCCTGGCTGCACGGGACCGGGGATGGACCCCTCCTCTGGCCGCGGCTTCCTGAGCACTGTAAGGAACAGTCCTGACCCCAGGCCCCTGCCGTGCTGCGTGCTCCCCTGGGAACACGTCACAAGCCCAGATGAGCATTCTGATGTCCCCGGGGGACCGGATGTCCCAGTTTGGGCAAAAGGAAGGCCTGAGGAAATAGGGTACAGCCGAGTGGTCGCTTCCCAATATGAGCAGGAGTCCCACGGGGGTGACCTTCTCGTGGACAGGGACGCCCCCCCAGGCTATGTCTTTATTCCCGGTGTTTCAGTACAGAAAGAAGGCGACAACTCTTGTCACCTCGTGAAACTGCCCAAGGGCCAGACGTTACAAAGGGCTTTGATTTGCTTGAAAATAGAATAAACACACACACCCCCCCCCCCTTCCCAGCGGCATGTGCTTATTCCTGGGCGAGATAGAGCTTGATCTGACGTGGTGGGATCTCTTCCGCTCAGTAGTCATTTCCTGCAGCGGCCAGAGCAGCCTGAGGAGGACAGCTTGCACCTGCCGCGAGGTGACGCGCCGCCGTCTGCGGGTACCGTGTGCACACCGCTGCTTGGCTGCAGCTGGACGTGCAAACACACGGGCGCCGAGCAAGGCAGTGTTCCCTGCAGCCCGGGCCTGCAGAGCGCATTGCCGGGGACTCGGCCTCCGAAACCTGGTCCCATGGGATTCCTCCAGGAGGCACAGAGCGGGGTCCGCAGGTCTCCTTCAAGTACTCGGCTCCGAGGACTTCCGTTGCCCTGAGGCTAGAAACTAAATGAGAGAGTCTAGTGACGAGCGGACTGCAGCCGACAAGGGCTGTTGTCTCAAAGTGCGGCTTCTCCCTGCTCCCCCAGCTAGAGCAGCCCCGAACTTACTGGACATGTCCCTCCTCGGGTCCCACCCCAGTCCCGCTGAATCAGGGACTCTGGAAGCAGGGCTCGGCAGTCTGTTTTTAACAAGCCTTCCAGGTGACTGATCCACGCTGCAAGTTTGAAAGCCGCTGGAATGGAAGATTCAAGGGTGCACAACCCCCTTCGCAGCCTCCCTGGGAAATCGGGGTGTGGGGTTAGCTATTTCGGCTCCTTCTGACCCTGAGCCCTTCCCAACCTCGCTGCTCTCCTGCATGACCACCCGACGAAAAACAATGCTTTGTAGGTAATAGACTACACCGTGTATTTCAGTAAATGCCAGGTCTTAAGCCACGTCGTTGCATGGCAAGCGATGGGTCTTAGGATCGTGTCCAACAGGTATCACCGTGTTGAATTAGGACAGTGAGATCTGCAGAATACTCGCTCATTGTGGTGGTCAGGGTTCTCCGGGGAAATAGAACTAGCAGGATAGAGAGAGAAAGATCGAGAGAAGGGTTTCTTACAAGAGTTGGGGCACGTGATCATGGAGGCTGAGAAGTGAGGGAGCCCGTGGGGTCAGTCCTGGTCCGAGAGCAGGAGAAAAGGGCTGTCGTCCCAGCTCAGGCGGAGAGAGCAGGTTCCCCCTCCCTCCCGCTCTCTGCTCTATGCAGGCCCGCAGCGGAGGGGACCGTGCGTGCCTTGCGGAGGGCCACAGGCTTGACTCAGTCCCACAAACCACACGCTCGTCTCCTGTGAAGCCCCCCACAGAGGCACCTGGAATTCACATTCTGCCCACTACCTGGGCATCCTGTGGCCCGGTCAGAGTAACCCTCACATCCCTCATGGAACCCGTGTCTCTCCAGCCCCCCTGAAATATTACTCCAGATCGTGACTCAGGGGCTCGGCCAGATTTCCAGCATCTCTAACCCCTACTTTGTTGCTTCTCATCCAACTTCTGCCCAATAGCTTGAGAAACTTATTATTTTTTTAATCTCTCTTACTCTTCCCCCATCGTCAGCTCAAACTGGCCTCTCCGGTGCTGCACGGTAGTTCAGGAAGTGCACTTGAGATGAGAAGGAAAACCACCCATGTGACAAACTTCTCAAACCCTTCTAAGTCCCCCAAAGGGCCTTCCTCCCACCTTCTCTGCCTCTTCTGGCTGTTTCTTGCATTCAGTATAAACCAGCAACCTCACTCTACAATCGTACTTTGTCGTGTTCCGTCTGGAGTGGACGCAGTCATGTTCCTTGACCATCCACCCTTTAGACTCCATCGTGCTTCCGAATGGGACGTGGCTGCTCATTCCTGAGATTCTCCCCAGCAGCCCCGAGCAGAACCCTGCGTTTGCAGTTAGCCGGCTGCCTTACTCTGGGTTTTATTCCTTTGTGACCCAGGCACAGTCCCACAGAATGTCCTGACCATCATAAGCAACTAGATCAATTAAATGTTTCTAGAATGCAAAGGAATACTGCTGGCTTGGGAACTTGTGATCTTTGTGTTCAAAATAAGAACCAAAGCCTCCCGTCCTGGGTCACGGTTTCCTTGTTATTAGAGATGGCATTTGGTTGAGTCCTCGCCACTCTGCTGCCCCATTGCAGGGACAGAATCCACCCACGGACTAGGTTGCGGCCTCTGGCGAGTTTCAGGCTCAGCTCCCAGGTCCTGGGACCCCCACCCCAGAAGGGGAAAAAAAAACAACAGCTAATGATTAGACACATTGAAAGTAGCTTGTGATGGATTTCTCTTTTATGCCTCAGTTTATTTCAGTTTTTTTTTAAATGACCCACACGTGTTCTGCAAAGTGTAGATTCCCACAGGTTCCTCGGCAAAGTCCCCCTGCTCCCTGGGTGCCTTGTAGAAAAGTCTCGTCCGTGTCTTGGAAACCATAAACACAAGAAGGGATTACCGTAAACTCTCTACTCGTGTAAAACTCCACAGGATTGAACTTCGTTGTCTGGTTTCTGTGCTTGGGAGAAAAGGCACAAAACAAATGAATCCTTCACTCCAGGAAAATAGTGCCAATTATGGACATTTTATAAAGCTTTGTAGGGGCGCCTGGGTGGCTCCGTCGGTGAAGCGTCTGTCTGCCTTCAGCTCGGGTCATAATCTCAGGGTCCTGGGATTGAGCCCCGTGGCAGGCTCCCTGCTCAGCGGGGAGTCTGCTTCTGCCTCTCCCTCTGTCCCACCCCCATTAATGAGCTCTCTCTCTCTCTCTCTCTCTCAAAATCTTTTTTAAAAAAAGCTTTGTAAACTACACAGCACCAGGAATATAAAAAGGAATGCAATTGCATTTATTAACCAAAGACCTGAGAACCGAGTCTGGGGGCATCTCTCCCCGCTGCCAAGAGCAGAGTTAGCTCTTGCGTCCCGCCCTAACCGCTACATTTCTAGACTCAGCACTTGCTCCCATGTCTGCTCCCAGAGAAATGGTCTTCGAAATCCTTCAGGGCCGAGGTTTGTTTTCATGGATCTTTTTAAAATCCTTAGTGACCAGCAGAGAACTTAAAATAGAATAACTTTCAAAATAAATAAATAAATAAATAAATAAGAAAAGAAAAAAGGATGAGTGTCTGGATGGAGGGAGGGATTGAGGGATGGCTGAATGCATGGAGGGAGAGAGAGAGGGATGGTTGGATGGAGAGGGAAGGAGGAATGGCTGGACGCATGAGGGGAGGGAGCGAGAGAGGGTGAAGAAGAGCTGGATGGTTGGATAGAGGGAGGATGGGCTGGCGGGTGAGTGGGCAGGCTGGATGGATGGCTGTGGAAAGTGGCCCAATGCTTGAGTAAAGGTTCCTGCCTCCTGTCCCATCTAATGCTCCGTCTTTAACACAGCAGAATGTGTCTCAGGATTCGGAGTAACGAGAAACAGCAACGGGAGTTTTCTTTATTGATCGCGCCGAAAGCAGAGAGCTAAACTAACCCACCTCCTGGCTCCGAGTTCAGCTGCAACCTCTCCACTCTGAAGTCTGGTTCACAAGAACCACACGCCTGGAGACCAGCTGCTGGAAAGAAAAACTTTCTATAAAGAAGTAAGTGTGTGTGGAATTGGGGGGGGGGACCTATCATGAATCTCGTCTCCCTCCACTTGTGCTTTTGAGACACGGGGCTTTCAGGAGGCACCTTGTTTAGATTGGACCAACTTAAGACACATTTTCGTTCAGAGTGCCAGAGATCACAGGCCTTTCACGCCGACACAACTGGGGCTCAGCTGTCAGTGCCGTGCGGTACCAACACTGAGAAAAGGAAAAAGCAAAGACTCCGGGGTCTGGAAGTGCTTTCCAGGCCGTTACAGGGGGAACCGTAAATGCTGCAGCTGCCAGAGGGTGGGCACGCGGCCAGCCTGCTCGCACCCTCGTGTGCCTCCTGACGTGTGTGAGACGGCACAGCCGCTCACAACATGAGCCCGCGGCCGGTGTGTGCGGCCGGTTTGAGGCTGGTTTTCTTGACTAAAGGAACTCGAGCGCTTACAAGTCAGGGGGGTTGCCCCCTGGAAAGAAAGCATGACCAGCTCTAACGGAGCAACCCCGGGGAGGGGACGGATGTGCCAAGGCATTCTTTTGGTCCCAAACAACTTCAAAGCTTTGCGTGGACTCATCCAAGTACGGATGGGGTGCCACGCGCAGCATCTCTGGGCGTGCACGTATTAGGAAGGGAAGGAGGAGACTCCACTTCCTTCCCTGGCGATGGGAAGGGACCCAGAGAGGGGAAGCATGGTGAAGGGTGCTAGGAGACCCCTTCTTTCCCCGTGCCTCCCCTCTGACCTGTGGGGGGCGGGCAGCACCCCAGAGCTGAACGAGGGGTCTTCCTCCTGAACCGGGTCTTCAGGCTCCCGTGTCTCCAAAGGGTAGGATCTGAGGCTGGGAACTTTGCCCAGAGCCCCATCTGGAAGGTCCAAAGTCCCCTAGGGGGTGGGCCGTCCCAGAGCAGGTGAGGCTAACCAGGGAAGGGGTTTAGCCAACACGCCCCTTCGGACGAGAGGCAGGCGGGTCCTGGAGGCCGCATGGTGCACTCAGGGCTTTTGAAATCTAGTTTACCTAAGGAAGTAGCTGCAGCCTGCGTCCTCCGCCCAAAAACAAGGATGGTGGGGATACAGTGTCAGGTCCTATTGCAAAATACAAGGTCTCATAACTGAAACAAGTGCTCCAAGACAAAGGGAGGCCGAAACGGATCACGTTGTAACAGCTCCATGGATCTCTTCCTCTTTGTTTAAAAGACATTTCTGCCTTTGTTCCTCTTCTGTGCCTTAAGTTGTTACTATGAAAACAATAAACACGGAAACACAGGGAGCACAGACCCATGTGTGTTGGGCGCCCAACCTGAAATAGCAGCATTCTGTATTTACTTCATAACTTTGCTTCAAGAAACAAAATAGCAGAGTTGAAGTTCCCTCTGCGTCTCTCCCCAAGTCACCCCCCTTCCTCGCCCGGAGGCGACCGGAGCACGACGGCGTGCGGTTCCGTGATTTCCTACACGCACGGGCATCCTTACACACTCAGGCTGTTTTGTATTTCAATCTGTACGAATGGAGTCCTATCGTACATAAATAAAGGCTGGCAACTTTTTTTTCCATCTGCCGTTAGAAGTTTTAGATCTATTTGTGTGAAAACATAGAACTTGAATCCACCTTAACCTTAATAGAGGATAGGCATTCCGTGAATATATTCTCCAAGTTATCCCGACTAACGGGGCCTTTCGCTGTTACCAAAACTTCTGCATTAAACTCACCCTGTCTCCTTGTGATATCCCTGAGTTTCTTTAAAGTAAGTTTATAAAAGGAGAAATTCTGGATACAGATGGTATGCACTTCTAACCGTCCCAGGCATCGTTTACCGCCTTCCAAAATACACCTATCAGTCTGTATCCCCACGGGCAGCCCGAGCCCCATATGCCATAAGGCCCAACAACATAACTGTCAGACCTGTCGATTCTCATCAGGATGACACTATATACTGGTATCTTTTTGTGGAATTAAATAGCCCCTAATTTGCATTTCCCTGATCATTACTAACCACCCTTTCCCATCAGGGGAGAGTTGAGGTTTCTCTTTTATAAATTTCTTGTCCAGAGTCTTTGCCTGTTTTCTTTCCTCTGTTGGGTTGTCAATCTTTTTCTTTTCTTTTATTTTTTTTAAGATTTTATTTATTTGTCAGAGAGAGGGCACAAGCAGGGAGAGGGGCAGAGCTGAGCAGGGAGCCTGATGCGGGACTCGATCCCAGGACCCCGGGATCATGACCTGAGCTGAAGGCAGACGCTTCACCGACTGAGCCCCCCAGGCGCCCTCATCTTTCTCTTCATGATTTCTAGATCTGTCTGTATTTTCCTGACCAGTCATTTGTTATCTGCGCCACAAGCATCTCCTGATCTGTCGGCTGCACCTCGAATTCTAAAATGCCAACAGAGAGGTCTTCTGATCTGTTTCTCCTGAAGTAAGTGGGACCGTCCCCAAGTCAGAAGAGGATCACTGACACGGCTATAAGCTCCATGAACACCGAGACCTGCCTAACGTTGATGTGTGGGGAGCACTTTATGCTTTTCAAGGCCTCTTTTAATCACCTAACTTCAGCCTCACAAAAACACAGACTATCGGGGCCTCGCGTTCTCATTCGTAAGATTCAGACTCGATTATCAATGTCCTTTAAACAATCGGAGTCTGACCTCTCCTCCCTCCACCACGGCTGGGACGATCCGGGCTCAAGAGGAGCAGAGAAACGCGTCTACGGTCACCCCCTAGTCAGGGCATGCGGGGGTCCACGTCGATTACATCTCAGCAAGGCTGACGGGAGAAAAGCGACCGGAGGCCCTAAAGTCTCAGTCACTGACATCAGCACCAGGAGACAGAGAGGCAGGAAGACGGGTATCTGGGAGACGGCCGGGGCCCCGTCAGTGCGTCTGCTTCCAACAAAAGGGCCGTGTGAACGTCAGGATGGACTCCATGAAACAATTTTTATTGAGCAGTGAGCGTGGGGACCGATTCTGCACTCTGGTCCACGGGAGGAAGCGTACCAGCGTTCACGGCCGGGGGCCAGTGTCTGTTACACAGATGGACGGGCAGAGCCCAGTGATTTTTGTCATCGTTGTTAGTACGTGCAGAAACGCCCATCTACCTGGAACTCAGAGATCGCACGGCACTGGAAAGGGGGCGACCCGTTCTCAGCGCTGAGGCACCACCGTGACACTGCGTCAATGTCATTTTCGAGACAGAAAATGCCCACTGGCAGCCACCGTGAAACTCTCCCAGATCTGGGGCCCCCCCACGTAACCGCGAGGTAGACGAGACACCCCCAGGCGTGCGGCACCCTGGGCTTCCCCAATCCAGGCTCATTCTGCCGCACACACTCCCCTGGGAGCAGCGCGGGACGGCGGCGGCTTCGGGCACAACGCCCAGCCGCCTTCCCCGGTGGTGCCTTCCCCGTGTCCCCAGAAACCAAATACACCTGAACTGATTATGCAAACGTCCTCTGGTTTAACTGCCTGGTTTTTGTTTGTGTTTTTACATCGGGAGGGAGAATGTGACATGGACGCGATGTGAACATACCACTGCTCACGTCACGGCCGAGAGGGCAGAGTCCGTCGTTTCCGTTACTACGGGAACCTACTGAAAACGTTTGCTTCCCCTGCCTTGGGGAAGGAGTCTGATTCCTACACAGCTCAAAGCACTCAGACGCCTCCTAGCATCACAGATGTTCCAGAAGTATCTACGAAAGGCGCAAGTAGGGCTGTTCATACCGGGCGCCGGCAACCCCCCCCCCCCCCAATCCTACCAGTTTCAGAGCTTCCGGGACTGAGCGCACTTTAGGGACAGAAGCCACTTGGCAGACACAGAGGCGCACCATCCCTAGAGGGTGTCCTAACAGTCCTTCATGGTGGAAGCTACTTCCGGAAGACGCGCGGACGCACCTTCACGTCCTCCGGCATTTTGCAGCCTTGTTAAGAAAACCTAAGTGCGGCAGCCTGTGTATGCTCTGATACAACAATTTGTCCCCGACGTAAACTCCTTAAGAGCTGAGGTCTGAGCAGTTCCCAAGAAACACTGTGCTAGGTGTGGGGAGAAGTCGCCCAAGGCTTCCCTGACCCAGACCTGTGCAAAGCCCTCTGACGGACGGTCTACCTAGGCACAGGTGGGCCTTGGAAAGTGCCAATCACAGCTCCAGGAAAAAGCGTCCAAGCAGCAGGATGTCATCCAAGCAGCTGTCCCCGGCCACATGGTCAGGACCCGTCCTCTGCAGCACAGGATCCTTCCTGCCTTTAGGCACCCAGGACCACACTAGTGCCGAAGGTGCCCCGGGCTCCTGGGCAGCGGGGCCCTGGACCCCCCGCCCCACCTGGCCTTCCCCTGTGCTCCCAGAAGAGTCCTTCCTGAGAGTCCCCCTGAGGAAGGTCAGTGAGAGGAGGACGCCGGACGGCTGGGACTGAGCAGAGAGCGGAATTCCAGGTGAGCCAGCACACGGCCGTGCTCCCTGCAGAAGCCGAGGCCGGGCCTTCCCAGGGCCTCGGAACATCCTCCAGGAGTCTGCAAAGACAAATAGGACAGCCGGCCGGGACTCAGGAACGCTGTTCTGCCTCCAGCTGCACACAAGGCCCGTCCTGGCGGCCCAGCCGCTGGGCTCAGCGAGGCCGGGGGAGGGGGGGCAGGGGGGCACCTCCTGGCCTGCGGCTCAGTTGTAGGAAAGGTAATCGATGAGCCGGGGAGGGATGTTCAACTTGGTGATTTTCTCCAGTCCTCTGACGCCCGTGGCCCTCCTCAAGCTCACCCTGCAGAGCTGCGACAGGGTCAGAGGTGTTTCTGAAAAAGAGGGAACAGGAATCACGTGCGGTCAGCAGAAGGAAGGAGCACATCCTCCACCTAGGAAATACCGGAGTGGAACTCAAAACGCTTCCCCTTCCCTGGGGCTAGGACGTGGCCCGCGTGCCTTCTTGAGAAGGCTTCCAGGAAGGGCGGCCAGGGCCCGGGGAAGATCAGGAAATGGAATCTGGGTGGCGTCCACTGGGATTTCATTCTGTGGGGTTCTGGGGAGTTGTAGGTTTTTGTTTTGGTTTTTTTTTTTCTTTTCTGTAGTGTTATAACTTGGCACACAGATTCATCAGCAAAGGACTACTCTGTGGCTAGCAGGCTCGTTTCTCAAACTTCCAGACGGATGAGGGACCGGGTAAGGGTCAGTGTCGGGCAGGTCCCAGGCCACAGGCCCTGCTCTCACTGCCGCCGCAAGCCGCGGGGCACGAGGGGACTCGGGGAGTTCTGCACACACAAACAGCTCTGATAGACAAAGCTCAGCTCGCAGGCTGAGGCTCAGGACCTCGGGACGAAAGAGGCCTGCAGCCGTGGCTCGGAAGAGCAAGCAGACCAGGGCCAACGATGGGAGGGGGGCCCCTGGCCGCCGAGGCACCTGCAGAGCGGAGTCGGCTTTTACAACGATTCGATTCTTTAAAAACCCGCATATGCTGCAAACATCTGCTTGATAAAAATATAAATTAGCCAGACACAGTATTCTCAACTGACGAAGATTTGTGAAATAAAAAAAATCTTTGAGAGGAAAAGGAGGAAAAGAAAAGAAACCCTGGAGAAATTCATTTTACCCTGTTCCTTCATCCCCTCAGTTATCTGGAGCAGGAAAAGAAACACCCTGCAGGAAACGTTTGACACGTATGGATGGTATCCACCTCTAAGTTCATATGGATTTTGGTTGGGTGGAGCCGGCAAACATTTGAATAAATTGGGTTTTTTCCCCCAACTGAGAGGTGTCTGAAAGCCTCTTGTGGTGGTAAGCCTGTGTAAAATCATTTAAAAATCTGTAACCAGGGGCGCCTCGGTAGCTCAGTCGGTTAAGCATCTGCGTTCGGCTCAGGTCATGGTCCCAGGGTCCTGGGATCGAGCCCCGAGTCGGGCTCCCTGCTCGGCGGGGAGCCTGCTTCTCCCTCTGCCTCTGCCTGCCGCTTCCCCTGCTTGGGCGCTCTCTCTCTCTCAAATAAATGAATAAAATCTTTAAAAAAAAAAAAATCTGCACCCAAAGAAGTCTGGTCCTCAGCCAGATCCTTTGTCCTTGTCTCCTGAAGGGCGGGGGTGGCTCCCAGGGACTGGGGGTGCCTGGCTTGCTCGGACAGGACTGGACAGACCGGCAGAGCATCCCGCAGGCTACCCCGTGCGGTGCTGAACCAACCAGTCGAGGGCAGGGAGCGCGGGGCCTCACTTTCGTAGAACTCCAGGCACTTGGCAGGCGCGCTGCTGCTCCACGTGTAGTCGGATGGCTTCCTCCCCCGGTTGTCCCGCGCGTAGATGTTGCCTCCAAACTCCACGAGCATCTCGATGAGGTCAACGTTCTTCACCTTGGCTGCGTGGTGCAGGGCGGTCTCGTGAAGCTTCGCCGCGTTCACGTTGGCCCCTGCCGGCCGGAGTGGAGAACAAGTATCAGCAAGGAGAAGCCCCGGAGCCGACAGAAAGGTCGGCTGCTACTCTCTCGTCCCGCCCAGCGGGCAGAAGCTATGCCCCAGCCAGGAAAGAAAGTCAGCACAGCCTTTTCAGGATCTTTTTCAAAATCCCAAAGCAGTAATTACTTTTTTTTTCCTGATGGTAAGAGAGCAATGGACTGATAGCTGTAGGAAAGTAATAGAATGGGAAATGGAACCAGAAAGAAGAAAAATAAAACCGAAAACTTCGCTGTGAGTTAACAGGCAGTTTCTAAGACCCCATACAGGCTGTCCCCAAGGATCCTGAGGCTCTGAGAGCTCGGGCGAAGCTACAGCAGCTCTCCTGCTGTTCCCGCTCCCGTGCACACTGTTCCTGCTCTCATGAGCACATGCACGGCAGGTGCAGGGCAGAGGCTCCAGAAAGCTGTGCTGCAGGATGGAAGGGATGCTCCTTAAATGTAAACATTCCTTCACGGAAGAGAAGCTCAAAGGAAACACAGGTCATGTTCCCCAAACATCCTCCACAGTTCAGGTAAGAGATGAGGTGACTTGTGAATTCAGCTCTGCCCCCCACCTGTTTTTAGGACAGTAGTAGACGTTCAGAGGGGCGCCTGGGGGGCTCAGTCGGCTACGTGTCTGCCTTCGGCTCAGGTCATGATCCCGGGTCTGGGGATCGAGCCGCACATTGGGCTCCTTGCTCAGCAGGGAGCCTGCTTCTCCCTCTGCCCTTCTCCCTGCCTATGCTCTCTCGCTTTCTCTCTCTCTTTCAAATAAATAAAATCTTTAAAAAAAAAAATAGTAGACATTCAGAAGGAGGTGAACAAGTAGTAGCTAATTATAATATTTTTAGATGCATTAAAAAATACAGATTTTAATAAAAATAGGATTTGTATAAAACATCATTCATAGGGCATGGCCATCACCAATTCTATGCAAGGGGATCTCCTGGACCCTCAGGATTTTTTCTTTTTAACCAACTTTTTTGAAGTCTTCTCCTAATGGATAAGGAAGTTATAAGAGAAAGGGGACAGGAGAAAAGTATCTTAAAGAAGCCAAGCAAGTAGCCCAGCATTGGTGAAGTTATGCCCCACAAAAGAGATTCCAATCACAGTCATAAAACATCAGCAACGTGGGGTTAAAAGAAATCAGATCGCCAACATAGCTCCATGTAATGATAAATTTAGAAGAAATAAGGGGTGTAAGACTATTAGATTTCTGGGGCGCCTGGGTGGCTCAGTGGGTTGGGGCCTCTGCCTTCGGCTCAGGTCATGATCTCAGGTCCTGGGATCGAGCCCCGCATCGGGCTCTCTGCTCAGCGGGGAGCCTGCTTCCCCCTCTCTCTCTGCCTGTCTCTCTGCCTGCTTGTGATCTCTCTCTCTGTCAAATAAATAAATAAAATCTTTAAAAAAAAAAAAAAAACACAGATTTCTTGTCCCACTGCTCAAAAAATTGGAAATTCTGGT
>CM052897.1:118975442-119000938 GCA_028534135.1 Potos flavus | reverse complement strand
TTTTTTTAGTGCTACTGGTGTTTTTTTAGTGCTACTGTCCAGTTTTGAGCTATGAATAATACAAATGTCAGTTTATACACACATATACATTTATATTTGTGTGTACATGTATTTATGACAATATTATGTATATCACGTAATATATATAGATTCGTATTTATATATATTTGCATGTGTCTAACTTTACATCAGAAAAGTGGTGAATGTGACCAGATTTACCATTTCCTTTTAATAGTCTGGGACTTGAGAGCAGTGTAAAAAAAGTTATACACACACTACTTCCTTAATTTCTGTGTGAATTTTTATTATTTCTATCTTACTGTTTTAGGTTTGTTTTAGGTTTACTTTGCTCTTCTTTTATGAGTCTCTTAAGGTGGAGGTTAGATTATTGATTTGAGATTTTATTTCTTAATATAGGCATTTACAGGTATAAATTTCCCTCTAAGTATTTCTTTAACTGCATCCCATAGGTTTTGGCATTTAGTGTCTTAATTTTCACTCACCTCAAAATATGTCTTTTAATTCCCTTTTGATTTATTCTTAAATCCATTGGCTACTTAGGAGTGTATTAATTTCCACATTTTATAAGTTTCCTAATTTTTTTTCTGGCTATTGATTGCTAATTTCATTCCACTATGCTCAGAGAAATACATTAAGCTTAATAAGGTTTGTTTTATGACCTAAGACATTGTCTATTCTGTAGAATGTTCCACATGCACTTGAGAAGAATTTATATGCTGTTGTTGAGTGTTCTACAAAAGTCTGTTAGGTCTAGTTGGCTTGTAAAATTGTTCAAGTCTTCTACTATTGTCTTTATTTATTCTATACATTATCAAAAGTGGAGTATTGAGGCCTCCAACTATTATTGTCTATTTCTCCCTTCATTTCCACATTTGGGTTTCATGTATCTTATAGTTCTGTTATTAGGTGCATATCTATTTATATTAGATCTTCCTTAGAGATTGATCTTTTTATCATTATAAAATTTTCCTCTTTAGTTCTAGTAACTTTTTTTTTGTTTTAGAGTACACTATCTTATTTCAGCCATTTCAGCTTTCTTATGGATGGTATCTTCATGATATATCTGAATCCTTTTGCTTTCAATATATTTATATCTTTAAATCCAAAGTGCATCTTCTGCAGATAATTGGATCTGCAGTTGGATCATTTATAGTTGGATCATTTTTAATCCATTTTACTGATCTTTGCATTTTGATTGGATTGTTTAACCCATTCCCATGTTATTATTGATACAGCTGGACATATGTCTCACATTTTATTTTTTTGTTTTCTATGTCTCATGTCTTATAAGTTCTTCTATTCCTCCTTTACTGCTTTCATTTGCATTAAGTGAATATTTTCTATTGTATCATTTTTATTTCTTTAATTTTATTTGTTTTTTTAATGGTTGCTCTAGAGTTTCCCATATACATCTTATTAGAATCAGATCAGAATTATACTAGCTTAATTCCAATGATGTATAGAAATGCTGCACCTACATAGCTCTAATCCTTTCTCCCCTCTTTTGCGGTATTGTTGTTAATGTTAAAGCCCAACAGTCTATTGTTATAATTATTACTTTACTATCTGTTGTCATTTCCTTAGCCAAATACAGCTTTGCTCCCACCTACCTCCTTCGTAGGTGGTGGCATAGCTTGGGTGTGCCAACAGTCATCCTGGTATGACGGTCATATTGGTAAAGCTATCTTTCTCTAATATATAATAATATATTATTATATTAATATACTATATAGGGTGTACTATTAATATACTATATATAATATGTACTATATATAGTAATTAATATTAGTAGTATATTAATATATTAATAGTAAAAAAAATTGTACTTAAAAACCCTTCTATAAAGAAAAAACAGACCCTGATGACTTCACTGGTTAATTCTATTAAACATTTTAGCAAGAAATATTAGCAATTTTAATCAAAGTATTTTGGAAATAAAAAGAGGAAGGAATACTTATCAACTGATTCTGTGAGGCTAGAGTTACCTGATAACAAAACTAAGATATTACAATAAAAGTAAAATCTATAGACCAATATCCCTCATGAATGTGAATGCCAAAATTCTTAACAAAATATCTGCAATTCATGTCCAGTAATATATAAAAAGGATAATGCATCCTCATTAAATTAGGTTTATCCCAGGAATTCAAGGTTGACTTAACATTTGAAAATCAATTACTATAATTCACCAAATTAATAGACTAAAAAGAAAACTATATAATCTCCAATAGATGCAGACAAAATTCAGCACTTATTTATGATAAAATCTCTCAGAAACTAGGAATAAAAGGGAAAATCTTCAACCTAAAGAAGGACATAAAACACCGAAGCCAACATTATGCTTAATGGTCAAAAACTGAATGCCTTTCCTCTAAGATCAGTGATATATTAAGATGTTTGTTCTTACCTCTTCTATTCATCATTGCATTAGAGGCCTTAACATAATAGGATATTACAGATTGGAAACAAAGAAAAGTATTTTTATTTGCAGTCAGTATGTTGGTCTTAGAAAATCTTAAAGAGGGGCGCCTGGGTGGCTCAGTGGGTTAAAGCCTCTGCCTTCGGCTCAGGTCATGATCTCAGGGTCCTGGGACCGAGCCCCGCATCGGGCTCTCTGCTCAGTGGGGAGCCTGCTTCCCCCCCCCCCCGCCCGCCTGCCTCTCTGCCTACTTGTGGTCTCTCTCTCTCTGTCAAATAAATAAATAAAATCTTTAAAAAAAAAAAGAAAATCTTAAAGAATATACATATACACACTAATAGCTATCAGATCTAATAAGTGAGTTCAGCAAGTTGTACGTAAAAAGCTAATATGGAAAAATCAATTGTATTTCTATGTATCAGCAACAAGCCATTATAATGAATTTTTAAATACCATAAAAGAGATAAATATGACAATGTGCATGACATCTATACGCTTTAAGCTTTAAGTATTGCCCAGAGAAATTTTAAAAGACTTAAGTAGAGATCATGTTCATGAATTTGAAGATGGAATATTAAGATGGTAATTCTCCCCAAATTGATCTATATTTTCAACACAAGCCCAAACAAAATCATAGCATTTTTTTAGATAGAAAATAAGTTAATCCTAAAATTTATGTGAAAATTCAAAAGACTTAGAATATCCAAAATATATATGAAAAAGAACAAAGTTGGAGGTCCTGCAGATTGCAACCATAACACATCCTCCAGAGTAACTAAAAAAGTGTTGCCAAAAATGTAGGGCAACTAGACTCCTCATATGTTGCTTGTGGGAATGTAACTTGGTAAAACCAATTTTCAAAAAAATTGGTATTATCTATTGAAGTTGAACTTAGGTCTTTTTTTATTACCACAATAATGCTGCATAATAAACCACCTCAAATTCAGTGGCTTAGGACAACAGCATTAATCCTCATGCTCATCAGTCTCCAGGAGGTTTAACATTCTGGGAATCTAAGGTGGGTTTAGGCCACAGGTTGGATTCACATCTGCTCCACCTATGTTTGTTCTGTAGGCCCAGGCTGAAGGACCATAGCTATTTGAGACATGGTATCCTTGTGTACATCATCTGAACTCAAGAGTCAAATGAACTATATATGAATACATAAGATTCCTGCTCCTATCATGTCTCCTAATATTCTATCAGCCAAAAATATTCACATAACCAAAAGCAATATCAATGGAGTAGAGAAGTAAATTTGGCTAACAGCAGAAGAGGGAGAGAATAAATACTTGCTGAAACAATTCCAAATTATCATGTCCAGTGTGGTATACACCCAACAGAAATGATGCACATGTGTACCATTTAGGCAGAATTTTCATAGTAGCCAAGAACTGGCAACAATCCAAATGTCTATCAACAGTACAACGGACAGGTGCCTGGCTGGCTCAGTTCATAGAGCATGCAACTCTTTTTTTTTTTTTTTTTTTTTAAGATTTTATTTATTCATTTGAGGGGGGAGAATCAAAGGGAGAGGGAGAAGCAGACTCTCTGCTAAGCATGGAGCCCAACACAGGGCTCAATCTCAGGACTCTGGGATTGACCTGAGCCAAAGACAGACACTTAACCAATTGAGCCACCCAGGCACCCCAGGCATGCAACTCTTAATCTCAGGGTCATGAGTTCAAGGCCCATTTAAAAAAAAAAAAGAAAGAAAGAAAAGAAAAAGAAAAACACCCACAGTAAAATGGATAAAGAAAAATGTGCTATAGCTACATCTACATATATAGCAATGAAAACGAAAGAATAAGTACCTGGGAAAACATTTCTCACTAACAATGTTACTCCAAAGAAACTAGGCACAACATTATTCAATTCATATGAAGTTCAAACCACAGGCAAAACTAAATGGTTAAGTTTAGGGATGTATGTTTAGGCAACAAACCTAGTAAGAAAGGTAAAGCAGGGATTACCATGGAAGTTAGATTTGTGGTTAGGTATCATGATAGGGAAAGTGGGTAGGTATTGATTGGAGTTGACACAAGATGGAGCCTCTGGAGTTTTGGCAATGTTCTATTTCTTGACCATGGTGGTCATTTCATGAATATTTGCTTTGATAAATATTTGATAAATCAGGGAGTTGTACATTTGGTTTTGTGTATTTCAAAAATAAGTCATTTTTTTGTTTCTACACCCAACCCTCTTCAGTTTTTGAACACACCCTAGTTTCACTTCTAGTGACTTTGCACTTGCACTTTGCACAAGCTTTGCTTGGAAAGCTCTTCCTCCACATCTTCCAAGGACTAGATTGGTCTGCTTTCACTATTGAGGTTTGACTTCAAATGTCCCTTATTCAGTGAGCTCTGGCAGCTCTGTCTTTTCTGCCCCTGGCCTCCAGCCTCCAACTCCATTCTTCAGCATTTCCAGCTCGCTTTCACAGCTGTATTGTTAAATGAAAGTCTATTTTTGTTGTGGTGGTGGTTTACTTGTTAATGTTTGTTACCTATTTCTAGAGTAAGTTCTATTATGTGCAGGGTGCTTGTCTGGCTTGTTCACAACTGTAATCTTAGTGCTTACTTTAGTAGCTGGCCAGAGTAAATAGTAAAGGCTACTATTGAATTAATAAACCCTTTATCCCCAGCATATGGTACATGCCTGGCTCATTATAAGTGTCTGCAATACTTAATCTCTCTCATTTGTAGAATAAATGCCATATGTGGTACCTTAGCTCTCTCTGCATAGATTATAAACTTCTAGATGTGTTTTCCTAGGGAATGAGCACTTAAATATTACATGTGTGAAAATGAAAAGAAACCGAATTCAAAATGGAGTCAAGAAGCAATGAAGGGTGCTCCGTAAGCACCACTCCTGTAAGCTTACTTTACCCCACCAGAAGGATTTTCTCCGTGCTGGCAACAACCCAGCCAACGAGAAAGGGCCACAACTTAGCCAATGAGAAGCCACCACAACCCTAAACTCTGGCTCTCCTCCAATCAGTTGTCACAACAACTTTTCCCAATGTCCCCCTTTTTTCTTTGGGTTGACTGTGGTTCAATATACTCTGCATATCTCCTGCATGAACAGGTCCTCTGTTTTTAAGCAAGTCTGGTAACATTACTGGCAGTTCTTTTTTTTTTTTTTTTTTTCAGTGTTTCAAGATTCATTGTTTATGCATCACATCCAGTGCTCCATGCAATACATGCCCTCCTTAATACCCACCAGGCTAACCCAACCCCTTCCTTCCTCCCCTCCCAAACCCTGTTTCTCAGTCCACAGTCTCTCACGGTTCGTCTCCCCTCCGATTTACCCCAATTCACTTTTCCTTTCCTTCCCCTAGTGTCCTCCATGTTCTCCTTTATGCTCCACAAGTATGTGAAACCGTATTTGACTTTCTCTGCTTGACTTAGCATAATCTCCAGTCCCTGTTTTTAAGTTTAACACTCTTTTAAGGTTATTTTTGAGTTACCAAATTAAAAGATTTTATTAATGTCACTTTGGGGCAAGACAATTCTCACCACCGCACCCTTAGGAGACACAATGGGGGACAAACAACACAGCCGCCAGTTAAGCCAGCAGCTAGAATACACGCAGACTCGTCACGGCGGCCCGACGTCTTCTCCCGTACGTCTTCCGCATCCGGCCACGCACCAACCCCTGGAGACACCAGGCCCTGCTTCGCCCCGCCCTCAGTTGCCAACGCCAGACTCCGTCCTCCAATCCCAGGGCGCACTGCAGCGTCGCGCCTGCGCACCGGAGACGGGCGAGCGCCGCGTGGACGCCGGCCGCAGTCCGCGCCTGCGCATTGGCTTCTGTTCAGTGATTGGCTCCCGCCAGTTCGCCACGGTTCAGTTTTCACTTTCTCTTTTTTTTTTTCTCCCTGTCTCCCCCCACCTCTCCTTTTCCCGAGGCCAGAGGTTTTACTTCCGGTTTCCTACAGCCGTACCGCAGATAATCGGCATGTTCTCTCAGGCGGCGGCGCGTCTCGGGGAGCGTTCCTTCCTATGACCCTGCGGGAGAAGAACGACGTTTGGCTGACGAGCGCGGCGGTGCCTGCGGGCTGGGAGCCTGGGCGCCAGGCCCGCGTGCCCCGCGCCGGCGTCTAGGGGCCGCCGGGCGCTCCCCGGGCCGCGCTGCCGGCGCTGCACTAGGGCGGAGGGGAAGCCCAGGCTGCGACGTGGAGGGTCCTGCGCGCCCCTGAAGCGCCGGTGCGGACAGGGCCGAGGGCGCCCGCTGGAGACCCCGGGGGCGGAGAGTCGCGAAGGCGCCTCGAGGGCTCCCCGGTCCGGGAGCGGGCAGAGCGCGGCGGGTGCCTACTGGGGGTCCCGACGTACCTGTCACGTTTGGCCGCGGGGGACCGAGAGAGAGGAAGTGCATGCGTGGAGAAGCGGACACCCATAAGCATGGGGAAGAAACTGAACAGTAACCTCAAATCCTCCGGGGCGGCGGCCGCACGGGAGACAGGTAAACCTTCCCCGCCTTGGGCGCTTCTGTTTGTGCACCTGGAGGGAGGGAAGGAGCAGCCCCCGCCTCCAAGGCTGAGTGCACGGCGTAGCTGCTTGGGCTTTTGTGCTTGTCTGCTGGGGGCTTCGCTGCTGCCATGCACAGAATTGTCTAAATTCCGACGGACGTTGCAAGCTTTCTTTGGATGGTGCGTGACTAACGCTGTCTTGCCTGTTTGCTCTGTTCTCGGGGGGAAGGGGCGGGAGGGGGGCGGTGGTTTTCAGAATCGTTTTTGCCCTGCTGCTGTTTAGATGAGTCGGCCTGTTAGTAATAACCTGTGGCCATTCTCAATATTGCTGACGCTTCGACCCTGACTTGATTCTGCGACGACCGTATTTCACACGTTCGTATAGAGCTTCGGAACCCATCCCTCCCCTTTGAAGCCGGATGTCCAGAACTGTTGAAGCATTGCCTTTGAGTCGCTTGTCAGAGGACTTTCATCCTCGTGCACGCCGCGATAAATACTCAGTTCAGCCTTTACTCATTTGCTTTGGACTAGCTGTTAAATATTTGTAAAGGCTTCTGTATGAAGTCTGCATCTCAAGTCTGTCTCTGTCGTGAATCCATGGCAGTGCGTGACCTTTTCTCTTTTAAAGTAGTTCTAGAACGAAGGAGTCTATCCCTGGGGGGTGGAGGGAGGCGTGGTGGTGGTCATGTAGCAGAAAGCTAAAGTAGTGCACAAGGGATGTCGTAGTTACGTTGGTCCATGCAGCCCAGCGGTTTATCCGAAGGTGGCAGCAAGCAGCAGGTTGTAGGGGAACGTGGCAAGTTAACCTCAAAACTCAAGGACGACACTTTGAAAATCCTCTGGTTTCACTTAGTACTTGTCTGTTTGAAATCCAAAAATTTAAACACACCTGTCTTACCCTTCTTTTTTTCCCCCGTAAGTTAGAATGGTAGGGTTTATGAAAGGACATTGTAAACTTCAGCGTTGAGCAAGTATATGTTACTGCAGTAACAGTAGTGATCGAAGGGCCCACGGTGTTTTCCTAAGGAAGCTTTGGAAGAGAAAAAGGGTGTGATATGTTAATTTATAGCTCTGAGATTGGTAGTAAGCCCACTCAGGAGTTTTATAACAAAGCAGATACTCTTTAACAGTGTAAGAATGTTTCTGTTGAAAAACTGCCTTCCAGAACTGGAGAGCGCTGTGTGATGTGTTCAGCACACCAGTAAATAAACCACACTTGAGAGAAGTAGAAAGTGACAGAGTGTACACAATTCTTTTAAGAAAGACCAAGGACAATTTTTGAAATTTGGGATTTTCAGGACATTGGCCCAAATGTAACCTTTTCTCTTTGAAAACTATTACAAGCATCTCCTGTACTCCAAACATAGTTGCTTAAATGAATTAAAATCCCCAAAGTGCCTAAAAATTTGCCTGAGACATAGCGTTTAACAAATGTAGTTTTGATATCTGCTTAGTATAATAAAGTAGGTATGGTATCTTTATCAAACCAGTCTTTAATTTTTGCTGGATAGTTATTTTCAAGTTTTCCTCTATAACTAACAGTGATAGTATTTCTGTAGAGTTGATTCCCTATGAGAATGCTGGATAATAATGCTGTGAAATTGTCCTCAAATATCCTACCCTTTAATAAAATCCACTCTCAAAAGGTATGCTTTATCTCCCTGCTGGCCAGCACTGAATGATAACAGTATTTCTTTAACATCTTACTAATTTTTATAATAACTAAAGTAACTTCTCATTTTAATTTTTATCTTCCTTGGGTGGTAAAAAAGAAATACCTTGGGGCGCCTGGGTGGCTCAGTCGTTAAGCTCTGCCTTCCACTAGGGTGGTGATCCCAGGGTCCTGGGACTGAGCCCGGCATCAGGCTCCCTGCTCAGAGGGAAGCCTGCTTCTGCCTCTCACTGACACCCCCCCTCCCCCGCTTGTATTCCCTCTCTGGCTGTCTCTCTCTCTCTGTCAAATACATAAATAAATCTTTAAAAAGAAAGAAAGAAATATCTTGGCTGGGTCATATCCTTTGTTTTTTTTTTTTTTTTTAGTTGGGTTCTGCACTCTCCTTTGACCCATTTACCCATTACCACACCGGTTTTTGTTTTGTTTTGTTTTGTTTTTTAACCACACCGTTTTAATTATTGTACCTTTGTAATATATCTTGTTACTTTCTTTGAAAAAAACTTTGGGCATTTTTTGCATTTTTCTTCCAGATGATGTTTAGAACCATCTTTCCAAGTTCTATAGAAAATCTTGTTGGGATATTGTTTGTGATTGCATTGAATTTATAGATTAATTGAGAAGAGACATTCTTTTGAGGTTTTTCCTTCTAGGATAGTAGGTATGTCCCTTTGTTTCTTCTATTAAATTTTTCGTTGTGAAGTATACCATTTATATGTACTGATTTTCTTTTTTAAAGTATGTCTGTGTACCTAGCTTAAAAGGATATCTTAAGTGCCTTAGAAGCTTTATTGTGTACCTCTTCCCAGAAGCAGTGTATTGCTGCTGCCATCACCATGGTCATCCTCCATTTTGTGTTAATTATTCCCTTGCCTTTCTGTACTGTTTATCACATACATATTTTTTTAATCAAGCTGTTTGTTTACTTTCCCCTGTTTTTGAGCTTTATCCGTGAATTATGTAAACATTATGTTTCTGAGATTCATCATTGTTGAAGCATGTGTCTGTAGTTCAGCAGTTCAGAAACTTTTTGGTCTCATGACTCTCTTTATGATTTTAAAAACTATTGAAGACCCTAAAGATCTTTCATTTATGTGGGTTATATCATTAGATATTAAAACTAATTGATCTAAAATATGGTAGATATGACATCTATTGGTGTATTTATTGCTACCTCTAAAAAAATTAACACACCTGTTACATCTTAATATAAATAACATTTTAATGAAAAAACTTTTCCAAAAAAATTAGTGACAAGTGGCATTGTTTTTACATTTTCAGAAATATCTTTAGTGACTCAGTTTCATGTCTGCTTCTGCATTCAGTCTGTTGGAATATATTGTTATGGTTGAAAGTATATGAAGAAAATCCAGACTCATCTGTGTATTTAGAAAAGGGAGGAATGTTTTAATAAACTTATAAGATAGGTTTCAATGAATATCAGAGAAAAATAAAACTAACAGTTTCTTTAAAGGTTAGCTGGAGTGTAAAATTTGAAGTCATGTCAGTGAACTTCTCAAACTCTCTGACATGAAAACCCATTGGTCTATCTTGCATTTTGAAGGGATCTTTCATCCACACTTTGGTCATATGGTAGATAATAGTTCGTTGAGTTCCGTAGATCTCTCAGATAATGACACATTCCAATATAGATAAAAAAACCCACCTAAGCACCATCACCACTTTGGGAACCACTGCTACAATTCATTCATTTTCATTGAAGTACAATGGCCTACTCTAAGAATATATTATAATTAGGTTATATACTTAGCTGTTTTTTTCTTTATGAACACAACGGTTATTCCCAACATGGGGCTATTATAATTAGTGCTGCCATAAATGTTCTTGTTTATCCTCAAGTGCATATATACGATACTTTTGCTTGGGCATGTTAGTAGTAGAATTGCTGGATCCATTGGGAGGATATGTGCATGTTCGATCTCATTAAAAGTTAGATAATGTCTAACTTTTCCCAAGTGGTAGTTCTGATTTATACACCACTAATTTTGAATGAAACCTCCTGTTGCTTCCCATTCTCTCCATGTATGGCATTGTCCAGCTTTTTACTTTTTGCTGGTCTGGTGGAAATGAAAATATTATTGTGGCTTTCAACTGCACTTCTGAGATTACAGAAAATAAGTTAAACGTTTGTTTTCTTCTGTGTAATGTTTCGTCATGTTTTTGCCACTTTTTCTATTGGGTACTTGTTTTATTAATATGTATGAATTTTTAAAAAATGTGTTATATATGCAAGTTGAACTCTTCCTGTTGCTTAAAAAATTACTAGAATAATTTATTTTAACAATTAAAAAATACATACAGATCATACAAAGAAAAATCTTTTCTTTCCTGTACCTATCCAACTCATTCCCCAGTGTTTGTTTTTACATTTCTCTTAATCTGATTTGTGCTATGCTACATTTTTTTCCTCCATTTATCAGTATATCCTGGAGATCTTCACAAATCAGTATATAGGTAGCATGCTTATTCTACAGCATAGGAAAATAATTTCTCATTGTGTGACTGTACCAGTTTATTTAACTAGTCTATAGTAGATAATTAGTTTCTGGTCTTTTGCTGTTAAAAAGAGTGGTGCATGGAGAAATTTTATAGAGTTGTAATTTTGTATGTGAGCAGGTATTTCTGTACTATTAATTTCCAGAACTGTGATTACTGGGTTAAAGGTTAAATGCCTTTGAAATTTTGAGAAATATTGCCCAACTGCTTTTTCTTGGGATTTTGCACGCTTGCCTGCAGTATATTGCAGTGACTCTTTTCCTAAAGTCCCTCACAGGATGCTTTGCTCAACTTGTGGGTTTTGGTAGTTTGATAAATCAGTTTGCAGATAATTAAGATTGAGTTTGAGCATCTTTTCATATGTTTAGAGGCCTTTTCCCCCCTGTGTACTGTTCATATCCCTTGTCCATTTCTGTTCTTTATTGGGTCGTTGGACTATAGGACTTTTTTTTTTTTTAAGACTTTATTTATTTATTTGTCAGAGAGAGAGAACAAGCAGGGGGAACAGCAGGCAGAGGGAGAAGCAGACTCCCTGCGGAGCAAGGAGCCCAGTGCAGGACTCGATCCCAGGACTCTGGGATTACAACCTGAGCCAAAAGCGGATGCTTAACCGACTGAGCCACCCAGGTATCCCTGGACTTCTTTACACACTCTGGGTACTAATCCTTAGGGTTGCAAATACCTTTTCTCTCTCTTCGTGATGCTTTTTGATGAACAGAAGTTGTTAATTTTAAAGATTTTCATTTCGTGTCTACATATTTGGAATTGTTAATTGTGGGTAGTTTGGAGTATAGATATAGTTTAACTTTATTCTCAGGTAGATAACCAGTTGTGGTAGAATTTACCATTGAATCCATGTAGGTCTGAAGTTTTTTTGGTGGCAAATTTTTGACTAGTGATTTAATTTTTTTAGTGGTTACATGATTTACTCAAGATTTGAAAAAAATTGTCACGATTGCTTAGATTTTTCTAGGTCTCTGTTTTGACTGAATTTTTAATATTTATGGTTGCTAACAGTGCCCTCTTGCTATCTTTAATGTGTGAAGCATGTGTAATTATGTCTCCTTTTTTCAGTTTTGATATCGAATATTTCTCCCTTCTGTACTGTTAATTCATCTTGGTTATAGTTCATCACTTATCCTTTGTGATTTTCTCTTAAATGCATTTCTTTTTGTGTTTTTTAAATTCATTTATTTTGAAATAGCCGTAGACTCATGTACTTGTATGTTTTAGATGTCTCTTTTAAAGAGCATCTGTTTGAATTTTTTAATGCAGTTTTAAAGCATTTCAGCTGGGACATTTAGCCAATTTACACTCACTGTAATTACTCTTATTTTTGCTTTCTGTTTGCCCTGGCTATTCTATATTCCTTTTCTCTCCTGTTATTTATTTATTTTTTTAATTTTTTTGTTTTTAAGTTTTTTTTAATTTTATTTTTTTGTCAGAGAGAGCGTGCAAGCGCACAAGCAAAGGGAGCCGCAGGCAGAGGGAGAAGCAGGCTCCCTGCTGAGCAAGGATCTCCCTGCAGGACTCCATCCCAGCACCCTGGGATCATGACCCGAGCTGAAGACAGTGGCTTAACTGACTGAGTCACCCAGGCGTCCCCCTTCTGTTATTTTTAAAATATCAATTTAATATCTTTATCATTCCATTTTCCCCATGTACTAGTTTGGAAAATATGCCTTTTTTTTTTTTTCTTTTTATAAGTCTCTTAGAAATATCATGCATCCTTGACTTTTCAAAAATCTAAAAAAAAAAACGAACAAAAAAACCCCAGTAGTTTTACCTTCCTCTTAGAAGTTTAACTTCATTCAGTCCCTGCGTGACTTATATGTTATCATATGTTTTAATATTTTTAAATAATATTCTTACTGGACAGAAGGGGGACTGTTTAGAATTATTGTTGTGTTTTACAGTCAGTGCTTATTTACATTTCCCACATTTTTACTACTTTTCTCTATTGCTTCTTTTATCTTTTAGAACATCAATCTAGGGCAATTTTCCTCCCACTCAAAGCATGTCCTTTGGGATGGCTTTTTGTTGTTGAAGGATTGCTTGATGATGAACTCTTTCCACTTTTGTTTAGCTGAAAATATCTTTGTTTCACTGTCATTTATGGAAGATGTTTTTGTTAAACATAGCAGTTTAGGTTGGCAGTTGTTGAGCACATTGCAGATCTCATCCCTCATTTCTTTGTCTTTTCCATTATTGCCACTGAGAGATCAGCTGTGTCTCAGTTCTTTTTTCTCTGGCTATTTTGGTATTTTTCTCTTTGTCTTTAGGTCCGTGCTATTTCAATGCAGTATATCTTTATCTTGCTGGGGATTGTTTGGCTTCTTAAATCTGTAAGCTGGAGGTATTTTGAAATGTGTTTATTAGCTAGTCATAAATCCTGAACTGTGAATTTCCATTTCTGTTGATCTGTCCATCTCAATGTATAAATCAGTCTTTTATCATCTGCATAGTATGTATTTTTCCAGTTCTTTTGGTTTTCTCTTCACTTTGTTTCCCACAGTTCCACCAACAGAATGCATTTCCAAACTTGTAGATTTTTGATAATCTGATAAGTAAGAAGTGAAATTTGGCAATAAAACTCTGGAACTAGTCTTTTGGGAGAAGGGGTAGGACTATGACTACTCTTTCCGTTTTTTCATCATAATTGGCTTATTTAGATGTCTCTTCTATTTAGATCAGTGTTGGCAAATTATATTTTTATAGTTTTCAAATTAATTGGTATAAATCGTTATGATATCTTATAATTTTAGGAATGTTTTCCCTGTATTTGTGGTTATAGTCTCCTTTTTGTTATGCTTTTTAATTTTTCTTTTTTGAATATATTCGCTAAAAGATTATTTCATTTATTCTAAAAGTAACAGTTTTTATTTTTATTGGTTAACTCAGTTGGCCTTTTATTTTTGTTTTAAATTTGGCTTCTCTTTTTAACATTACTACTTTTAGCATAAGAAATGTGTCTGGACCATACTTTGTTTTTCCTTAACAAGGGAAGGAGAATTAGAGAATTAAATCCCTTGTTTATATTCTGCGTAAAGACTCACTACCTTCCTGGGGGCGCCTGGGTGACTCACTGGGTTAGAGCCTCTGCCTTCAGCCCAGGTCATGATCTCAGGGTCCTGGAATCGAGCCCCACATCAGGCTCTCTGCTCAGCGGGGAGCCTGCTTCCCCCCTGTCTCTGCTTGCCTCTCTGCCTACTTGTGATCTCTCTCTCTGTCAAATAAATAAATAAAAATCTTCAAAAAAAAAAAAAGACTCATTACGTTCCTTGGCATGGTGAAATAGACCCTGTTTAGAAGCTTTGAATACACCTGCTCCCTCCCTGGTTAGAAGAATACTCAAGACCCCAACTTCTGAGATTTAGTGACCATTTGAAGTACTTGCTTTACCCTGTGGTTATCCCCTACTTCTCTGTGAGCCACTGTTAGTGAACAGGCCTATTCTTTGCCCAGGACTTTCAGGATGGGATATTTCTAGGGGTGTGAGCAGTAAAAAAAAGTCACCCTGTTATGGCATGGATTAGGTCACTTTCTCTTTCATCGTCTGTAATCAGAAGAATCCAAAGCAGGTTTTAAAATGTAATTGTCCCTGAGAAAAATTTATTCTTAGGATTTTCTTTTAAGAGGTACAAAACTGGGGCGCCTGGTTAAGCATCTGCCTTCGGCTCTGGTCATGATCCCGGGGTCCTGGGTTTGAGCCCCAGACTGGCCTCCCTGCTTAGCGGGAAGCCTGCTTCTCCCACTTCCACTCCGCCTGCTTGTGTTCCCTCTCTGTGTGTCTGTCAAATAAATAAATAAAATCTTTAAAAAAAGTACAAAACTACTTAACAGTGTCCTTGTAATAAAATACAGTAGTGAGTTTAATGCAACCATCTCATTGCAAGCTGATAGTTTAGTTTAAAGCACAAATTAGGGGTGCCTGGGTGGCTTATTCAGTTGAGTGTCTGCCTTTGGCTCAGGTCATGATCTCAGGGTCCTGGGATCAATTCCCCTGTTGGGCTCCCTGCTTGGTGGGGAGTCTGCTTCTCCCTTTCCCTCTGCCTCTCCCCCAGCTTGTGGTCCCTCTCTTTCTCTCTCTCTTAAATAAATAAATAAAATCTTTATTTTAATTTTTTTAAAAATATTTTTATTTATTTATTTATCAGAGAGAGACAGATCACAAGTAGGCAGAGCCAGGCAGAGGCAGAAGCAGGCTCCCCGCTGAGCAGAGAGCCCGATGTGGGACTCTATCCCAGGACCCTGGGATCATGACCTGAGCTGAAGGCAGCTGCTTAACCAACTGAGCCACCCAGGCATCCCAAATCTTTTTTTTTTTTAAAGCACAAATTAGTAAATCCAGTTTAATAAGGAGCCAGAAAAGGTCAGTTACTTTATACAGATGTCTAAAAACGACACCATATAAACTTTGAAATGGTTCCAATAAAAGGTGCATAACTTGAATGTGGAAAGTATGGTCAATTTGTGTAGCATAGCAAGAGAGAAAATTTGGCAGATATAAGATTATAAGCATCTACTTGCTATACAGAAATTCTTTTTACTGTGAGCTTGGATTCTGAGGATTGTTAAAACAGTCTTCAAAATTTGAATATCAAATCCAAAAGTAAGTATGCCACAGTTAAATGAAAAAGTCATAGTACATGGGTATATCTCATTTTACACAATGGATATAATCCTCCAAAAATGTTTTTTAAAAAAAGCAATTTCTCTCCCTTTGGATATACTAAATACTCAAAGTGAGTTTGCTCTTTTAAATAGTACACAATAAGTCTACATGATTCTTTATGAATTTAAGTGAATTTTGTGAGTTAAGATTTTCCTGTATGTTTTCCATATGTACAGCACAATGGTGGTAATGATTTTCTAGGATCTCATGAACAGATTTTCCTCTAGCAAATGCAGATATGTTCAGGAAATGCAGGTGCACGTCTTCAGTAACTTTGTTAAAGCATGAGCCAAAAGTAAAGATGTCCTTAGGTCAGGCCAAATACTTCATGCCCCCCAAAAGTTTTTTTTTTTTTGGTAGGTTTTGTTAGGGCTGCCTGGCTTAGTGGGGGAGCACCCCCATCCTGACCACAAGTGCTGATATCAGCATCTCCTGGGCATCTGTGGAGCACTCAAAATCATATTCAGTAGACCTGTTTTTGTAAATTATACAACAAAGCCTCGTGAAACTATAGCTGGTGAATTTATATAGACGATAATGGGAAAGTTTTATAGGGGCACTGATTTAGAATGATTGGGGATCACTGTAGTGAAAAGACGTGGATTTCAGATGAGGTCCGGGACTTGCAATCTGTCATCATTACAGCATCATTACTGAGAGCCTGCGGGCAAGATCCTTGAAGAAGTTGAAGTTTGGAGCACTCACTCTAAAATGACAAACACTTGAGGGAGGGTATGGGGCGACGTCAGAGAAAGAGGAAGACCAAGGGCACTCTGCTTGTTCGACCAGGCCTCGAACTAGATCGCAGCTCCCACGAACCCCCTACCCGGTTCTGTGGCTGAGGTTCTGGGGTCTGCGCCTGCCTTCCGCGGGCTCGCGATCGGCCGCCCTCGTTGACTTTTAAAAGGTGCCGCCCCGCGCCGCCCCGGCCGCCGCACTGGCCTTCGCTGGTGGGAGGGGGCCGACAGGCTGGCTGGGCAGAGGTGCAGCCCCCTCCCCCACGCACCATGAGGTGAGGAGGGAGGAGCTGGCCGCCACCCGCAGCTCTGCTCCCCCCTGCGGCCGGGGCCCGGACCTGGCCAGCGGGCTGCATTCCTTAGAGCTGGGTGCAGAGGAGACGGGGAGAAGGGACGGACTAGCTGTTTAACCTTCAGAGTGACACTAAGGTGGAGCCGCCGAGACAGGTCGGATGGTACTTACAGGTTTACCGAAGTGCTATGCTCCTAACTCCTCATCGGATTCTCTAAGTGTCCTAGTGAGGAAACCCTTGCAGAACTTCTAGAGAGAGGGCATCACTTCTTACAGCTCTACTGTGTGTAGAGATTTACAGTATTCTAGGTCATCTTTTGAAATGTAAAACAGTGAGTACACATATTTTGCCATTATAGCAAAGGTCGTTTGGTTTTTATTCCTTGTGTGTATGATTATCTGGGCACCAGAAAACATTTAAACTTTTGTACATGGCAAACTCCTTTATATTTTTAGAAAGTTTTATGAAAATCTTATCTTATTCTACAGTATTTTCTCTTTTTAACAGGGGTGCTTTGTTTCATGGGTCTCTATTGTTTTGCCTCATGGGAAATGTTACTTCCATTTGTTTTTTCTGCTTTGTCTTCATACTTAAAAACTAGCTTGCTGCTATTTAGGGCTATGGGAGATCTTTTTTTCCAAAATGCAAATTGCTCTACTTCCTCCAGATTAATTTATGCTTATGTAAAATTTTAGATAATACAAAACGTTACAAAAGATAAAAAAATACCTATACTTGACCCACCTAAAGATGACTTCGTATTGAGTATTTCCTGTGGTACTAGGAGCTCTGCTGGACCCTGGGGGACTTTGGTGAACAAGTATGTGCCTCTGTGGATCTGACATCTTGGTGAGGAAGATGGATCCCCCAAAGTAAATTGATAACATAATTGCATGTCATTGTAAGGAACGCTTTAAAAGAGAACACCTACTCTGGGTGGGGTGATCAGAGGTTTATCTGAGGGAATAACTTCTAGGTTTCATTAAAGGAAGAGTGGGAGCTAAGCCATGGATAGAATAGGAGAAAAAACATTCTACTCAGAAATAACAGCGTGTGCAAAGGTCTGAAAAGGGGAAAAATCCTGAATCAGAAAGATCATTGTAGCTGGAACTTGGTGGTAAGTCAGGGGAAGGTGGATCAAGCTGAGTAGAAAAATGATCTGGAAAACAATTTGATTTTTTCATTACATAAATGTTTATTGAAGCCTAATTGTGTATCAGCCACTGTTCTAGGCATTGGGGATACACTGTAGAAAAGGACAAAGTCCCTGTAGTTTTAAGCTAATAAACTAGTGGTGGAAGGATAACCAAATAAAAAGAAAGATACGGGATATTGATAAGTGTTAGGCAGAAGAGGACTATTGGTCAAACTGTGGTGTGTGTTCTTGATGACTTTTGTAATCTGCCTTTCTTTCCCCTAAACGATTTATGGTAGGATTATTTTTTCCTTTTTTTTTTTTTTTTTTTTTGATGTTTCTGCACATTTGATGTTTCTGCACATGTATTATAGATTTGTTACATTTTAATATAATTTTTAACTCAATTTTTAAATATCAAGAGCTAAAGTAAATGAATAATTTACACTGTGTCTTGAGTTGGAGGCACAACTCACATAAAAATGTTATTTTAAGTTATTTTATTTTTTAATGTTATTTTAGAAATCTTTTTTTCTTTTGTAATTTTTATTTAAATTCTAGTTAGTTAACATATAGTATAATGGTTTCAGTAGAGTATAGTGCTTCATCACTTACATATAGCACCCAGTGCTCATCATAACAAGTGTCCTCCTTAATACCCATCTTCTACCCACCTCCCTTCATCAACTCTGTTTGTTTTTTATCCTTAAAAGTCTCTTATGGTTTGCTTCCCACTCCCTCTCTCTCTCCCTCCCCCCCCATATGTTCATCTGTTTTGTTTCCTAAATTCCACATATGAGTGAAATCATGCGGTATTTGTCTTTCTCTGACTTATTTTGCTTGGCTTAATATAAACTAGCTTCATCCACATCATTGCAAATGGCAAGATTTCATTCTTTTTGATGGCTTAATAATATTCCATTTTACATATATACCACAACTTCTTTATCTGTTCATCAGTCAATGGACACTGGGGCTCTTTCCATAATTTGGCTGTTGAGGCTGCTATAAACATTGGGGTGCATGCACCCCTTCAAATCTGTGTTTTTGTATCCTTTGGGTAAATACCTAGCAGTACAATTGCTGGATTATATGGTAGTTCTATTTTTAACTTTTTGAGGAACCTCCATACTGTTTTCCAGAGTGGCTGCACCAATTTGTATTCCCACCAACAGTGTTAAGAGGGTTCCCCTTTCTCCACATCCTTGCCAACACCTGTTGTCCTGTGTTGTTAATTTTAGCCATTCTGACAGGTGTGAGATGGTGTCTCACCGTGTTTTTTTTAAGATTTTATTTATTTATTTGAGAGAGAGGGAGGGAGGAACACAAATAGAAAAGGGAGAGGGAGAAGCAGACTCTCTGCCGAACAGGGAGCCCGGCATGGGGTTTGATCCCAGGACCCTAAGATCATGACCCAAGCTGAAGGCAGACGCTTAACTGAGCCACCCAGGTGCCCCTCACATGGTGGTTTTGATTTGCATTTCCCTGATAATGAGTGATTTGAGCATCTTGTTGTCTGTTAGCGGTCTGGATGACTTCTTTGGAAAGTGTTTGTTCGTGTCTTCTGCCTATCTCTTAACGGAGTTATTTGTTTTTTCGGTGTTGAGTTTGATAAGTTCCTTACAGATTTTGGATAATAACCCTTTATCATATGTCATTACAAATATCTTCTCTCATTCCATAGGCCGCCTTTTAGTTTTGTGGATTGTTTCCTTCGCTCTGCAGAAGCTTTTTATCTTGATGTCCCAATAGTTTATTTTTGCTTTTGTTTTCCTTGTCTCCAGTGATGTGTCTAGTAAGAAGTTCCTCCAGCCGAGGTCAAAAAGATTGTTGTCTGTGTTCTCCTCTAGGATTTTGATGGTTTCCTGTCTCACATTTAGGCCTTTAATTCATTTTGAATTTCTTTTTGTGCATGGTGTAAGAAAGTGGTCTAGTTTCATTCTTCTGCATATGACTTTCCAGTTTTCCCAACACCATTTGTTGAAGAGACTGTCTTTTTCCTAGTAAATATTCTTTCCTGCTTTGTCAAGGATCAGTTGACCATATAGTTGTGGGTCCATATCTGGGTTCTCTGTTCTCTTCCATTGATCTATGTGTCTGTTTTTGTGCCAGTGCCATACTGTCTTGATGACTAGAGCTTTGTAATGTAGCTTAAAGTCCAGAATCGTGATGCCTTCAGCTTTGCTCTTCTTTTTCAGGATTACTTTGGCTATTCGGGGTCTTTTGTGGTTCCCTACAAATTTTAGGGTTGGTTGTTCTAGCTCTGAAAAGTGCTGTTCTTGATAGTTTGTATTTTGATAGGGATTGCATTAAATGTGTAGATTGCTTTGGGTAGTATAGACATTTTAACAGTCTTTATTTTTCCAATCCATGAGCATGGAATTTTTTTCCCCATTTCTTTATGTCTTCTTCAGTTTCTTTCATAAATGTTCTATAGTTTTCAGAGTACAGGTCTTTTACCTCTTTGGTTAAGTTTATTCTTAGGTATCTTACTGTTTTTGGTGCAGTTGTAAATGAGATTGATTCCTTTATTTCTCTTTCTGCTGCTTCATTATTGGTATATAGAAATGCAACAGATTTCTGTGCATTGATTTCATATCTTGGACTTTGCTTAATTCACATATTCTAACAATTTTTTGGTGGAGTCTTTCAGATTTTCTACATAGAGTATCGTGTTGTCTGCAAATAGTGAAAGTTTGACTTCTTTCTTGCCGATTTGGATGCCTTTTATTTCTTTTTGTTATCTGATTGCTGAGGTTAAGACTTCCAGTACTATGTTAAGTGGGAAAGGTGAGAGTGGACATCCTTGTCTTGTTCCTGACTGTAGAGGAAAAGCTCTGTTTTTCCCATTGAGGAAGATACTGGCTGTGGGTCTTTTGTATATGGCTTTTATGATGTTGAGGTATGTTCCATCTATACGTATTTTATTGAGGGTTTTTATCAAGAATGGATGCTGTATTTTGTCAAATGGTTTTTCTGCATATATTGAGGGGATCATAGGGTTCTTATCCTTTCTTTTGTTGACATTGTATATCACGTTACTGATTTTCGGATATTGAGCTGTCCCTGCAAACCAGAAATAAATCTCACTTGATCATGGTGAATAATTCTTTTAATGTGCTGTTGGATTTGACTTGCTAGTATCTTGTTGAGAATCCATATTCTTCAGGGACACTGGACTGTAATTTTCCTTTTTAAAGGGGTTTTTGTTTGGTTTTGGAATCAAGATAATGCTGGCCTTATAGAATGAGTTTAGAAATTTCCTTCCATTTCTATTTTTTAGAACAGTCTGAGAAAAAGAGGCATTAAATTTTCTTTAAATGTCTGGTAAAATTCCCCTAGGAAGCCATGTGTCCCCGGACTTCTGGTTGTTGGGAAATTTTTGATGATTGATTCAGTTTCTTTGCTGGTTATGGGGGTATTCAAATTTTCTATTTCTTCCTGTGTTAGTTTTGGTGGTTTGTATGTTTTGAGGAATTTGTCCATTTCTTCCAGATCACCCTATTTGTTGGCATATAATTTTTCATAATATTATCTTATAATTGTATTTCTGTGGTGTTGGTTGTGAACTCTCCTTTCATTTGTGAATTTATTTATTTGGGTCCTTATCTTTTCGATAAGTCTGGCTAAGGAGTTATTAATTTTATTAATTCTTTCAGAGAACCATTTCTTGGTTTCATCAATCTGTTCTATTTTTGTTGTTGTTTCTGTATTGTTTCTTCTCTAATCTTTATTATTTCCCTTTTGCTGGCTTTAGGCTTTATTTGCTGTTCCTTTTCTTGCTTCTTAAGGCGTAAGGTTAGGTTGTGTATTTGAGACTTTTTTTGGTTGTTAAGGTAGGCCTGTATTGCAATATACTTCCTTCTTAGGGACTGCCTTTGCTGTATCCCAAAGGTTTTGCACTGTCATGTTTTCATTTCGATTTGCTTCCTAGTATTTTTTACTTTTTCTTTAATTTCCCAGTGAACCCATTCATTCTTTAGTAGGATGTTCTTTAGCCTCCATGTATCTGTCATCTTTCTAAATTTTTTCTTGTGGTCGACTTCAAGTTTCGTAGCGTTGTGGTCTGTAAATATACATGGTATGATCTCAGTCTTTTTGTGCTTGTTGAGGGCTGATTTGTGATTCAGTATGTGATCTGTTCTGGAGAAAGTTCCTTGTGCACTTGAGAAGAATGTGTATTCTGCTGCTTTAGGATGAAATGTTCTGAATATATCTCTTAAGTTCATCTGACCCAGTGTGTTTCGAAGCCGTTGTTTCCTTTTTGATGCTTAGATGATCTGTCCATTACTGTTAAGTGGGGTGTTAAAGTCCCTTACTATTACTGTATTATTATCATGAGTTTCTTTATGTTTGTTACTGATTGATATATTTGGGTGCTCCTAAGTCGGGTGCATAAATATTTACAGTTGTTACATCTTATTGATGGGCCCTTCTTCATCTCTTGTTACAGTCTTAAGTTTAAAATCTGGTTTGTCCAATACAAGTTTGGCTACTCCAGCTTTCTTTTGGTGTGGTAGGATATTTTTCTATGTTATTAAATCAATAGCTTTTATTTGGGAGCATCTTAATTTGTTTTTTAGATTAAGCATGGCAAAAAATGCATACATTTAAAAAATACTCTGCAGCAACAAAAATTTACACATTATAAGGCATCATAATATAAACAGGTATATAGTAACTTTGTTTTTACAGTCTGACGTTTGGCTCTCCTACCTTATTCCACAACCCAGCAGCCCCTCTGTAATTGTTTTACTTTCATCTATTAATGTGGTTAGTTAAATTTATGGATTTCCTATTTGTTGAATCAATTCTTAACAATCGTATAATGAATCTGAATTGATCTCTGTTATTTTAATATCCCAATAGATTCTCTTTGCCAGTGCATATATTTTAGGATTTTAGTATTAATATTCATACTAAAGATAAGTCTTTAATTTCTTGTTTTATGTTTTGTCAGATTTTGGTACTGCATTTGGCTGCTTTATTAAAAAGTTGGGAAAGTTTATTCCTTTTACTGAGTTTTGGAACAGATTAAATAGCATAAATATTCTTTACTCTTTCATTTAGTTACCAAATACATGTTTACTATATGCCAGGCATTGGGCTGGTTGCTGAGTAATCAGAGGTAAATAAAACAGAAATGGTTTCTGCCCTCATAGGGTTTGGTTTATTAGGGAATTAGCCATTAATGAAGTAATTATGAATATGTAGTCATAAATCATGACAAGTACTTTGAAAGGAACAGAATGCTTTTGGAAGAAATATCATTGAAGAACTACTGGAGATTGTACTTTTTCTGTATTTGAAGACATGCTTATTGAGTACATATGCACTAAAAGGTAATTCTTTTTTTTTTTTTTTTATAAAAGGTAATTCTTTTTAAATGAAATATTTATTGAAGATTTGATATGCACTTCTCTCTGTGGTAAATAAAGTGAAGTCTTCATAATTATAGAAGTTAAAATAAAAAATACTGGTAATCATAGCTACCAGAGTTAGAGGGTATATTCCACATTTTTTAAATGAAGAAATTAAGACTTAGTTTAAGTAGACACTTCTAGTTTAACATGTCCAGTTGTACGCACCCTCTGGAAATCCCACTGAGGTGGCACTAAAAGAATAAAGACATAAGTTGACAAAAAGAATGGAAAAGTAGATGCCAGGTAAAATCACCTTTGGGGAACTAGAAAGAAGATGGTCGAGTAATAAGTGGCTTTATGTACTAGGGAATGCTGAAAGCTGAAGAGCAGTAAGTCAACAAGAAGCAAGCTGGTTCCCCCCAGTCAATCTGGCAGCAGCTCAAGATTTGGAAGTTACAAGTATTTCTCAAGGCAGGATTATAAGGTGGCATAGAAGTAGAATGATTAAGCGATGATTTTTGTAGTTTTGGTGCTCTGGATTCCCCTCCCTGCTCCTTGTCCCTAGACAATTGCTTAGCTGTCTTCTACCCAGACAGAGCACTGAAAGTTCACCTGCAGGAGATATTACATTCGGGAGGCAGGCTTAGACAGCTGAGGTGGAGCAAAGCACCTAAAAGAAAATGACGATTAACTGGAAATCAGTGTACTGAACAGTGAAGCCAGAGCTGTCTTTCTTTTGTGATTCTCAGAACTAATAGTCAAGCTTATGCTCCCCCTAAACAAGATATTAAAGGATTCTTTTCTGGGGAAACATCAACCCATGGTAAAATATTTAGCAGATACAGACTTTGGGAGTTCGCCTAATTAAACAGCTGCATCACCATCAGATCGAGAGAGAGAGAGAGAGAGAGAGAGAGAGAGAGAGAGGGCTGCTGGTCAAGAGACACTGTTCATGCACCAGACTTTTAGTCAGCTGAAAGTGCCTCACATTAAACATAAATGGACAGCGAAGGATCACCAGCTATTTGGTGGAAGTCTCTAACATAAAAGAAACCAAACAGGAGGGGTGCCTGGGTGGCTGAGTTGATTAAGCCTCTGCCTTTGGCTCAGGTCATGATCCCAGGGTCCTGGGATTGAGTAGGGCTCCCCGCTCAGTGGGGAGTTTGCTTCTCCCTCTGCCCCTCCCTCTGCTGGTGCGCACGCGCACATGCGCTCACACGCTCTCTCACTCTCTCTCTCAAATAAATAAATTTAAAAAAAAAAAAGGAAAGAAACCAAACAGGAATAAACAAGTAGGAAATAAAAGGAGCTTGGTAGAAACAGATTTACTGCAGGTAACAGAAGAAACTTGAACCAAATAAAACTATAGTACCTTTAGAGAGAAAAGAAATGACATCTGTGAAAGAAGAGGTTCTATTTTTTAAAAAAGCGAAATTATTCAGAAAACAGAAAAGGTCTCTGTGAGAACAGAAAAAAATATATAATGATTGGATAATAAAGCTGAAGAATTCTCCCCCAAAATAAAACAGCCACAAGAATTAGAAAATAAGAGTAAATAAGAAAAGTGGAGAACCAGTCAAGGAGGTCTTTTGTCTTATACAGTGGGAGGAAACCATCCTTTAAGTCCCAGAACTGGAAGAGGTGAGCTTCTGGTTGAACGGGTCTTCCCTCTGGTGTCCTGAAGAAGAAAACATGAGAACAAAACCAAATCACCAGACCGAATCTTTAGTTCCAAAAGGAAGAAGACCAGATTAGTTCTTAATCGTTGTACTTCTAGAAAAAAGAATGGAGGGGAGGGGAGGTGCAGTTCCCAAACTACACTTTGAACAAGTGCAGGAATAAAAGAAACCCTGTAAACTTGAAATTATATGTAAGTACTGTTGGGAAGCCCCAACAGTTCTGTGAGAAAAGGCAGAGTTGTGCAGAGGGGGCGTGGCTCAGAAATCACCAGCAGCTGTTTAGTCCAGAAGCAGTACTGTCCTAAGAGAGAGTTGCTGCATCACCAAAAGCAAGGGAAGCAAGAGCAAAAATGAACTATTGGGACTTCATCAAGATCAAAAGCTTTTGCACAGCAAAGGAAACAGTCAACAAAACCAAAAGACAACCAACAGAATGGGAGAAGATATTCGCAAATGACATATCAGATAAAGGGCTAGTATCCAAAATCTATAAAGAACTTCTCAAACTCAACACCCA
>CM052897.1:118924854-118974942 GCA_028534135.1 Potos flavus | reverse complement strand
CACGAAACAAACTGAGGGTGGCTGGGGGGTAGGGGCGGGTAGGGATAGGGTGGCTGGGTTATGGACATTGAGGAGGGTATGTGCTATGGTAAGTGCTGTGATATGTGTAAGCCTGAGGATCCACAGACATGTACCCTGGGGCAAATAATACATTATGTGTTAATTAAAAAATACATTAAAAAAAAAAGAGAGTTGCTGCATACCAGGCTAAGACTTTCCATTAAGGAAAGCAGAGAGGAATTGGGAAGTGCCTGAGTGGCCCAGAGATCTTAGGATGTGCTAGCAAAATACCCCTAGAAGTGAGTATATGACCTTGGAAAACAAGGGATGTGGCTCTTGTAGTAGTCTTGAAGAGGAAGACTGAGCCGGAAGTATAGGCCCTTCTGAACCAGATTACACTTGCAGGTTACAAGAGGATTGGCAACAAAGGCACCATATTATTTTTTCAAAAATCTTGGATGCAGGAACAGAGAAGCGAGAACTCCTACATTAAGAAACCTAAAAACTTCTCTGATCCTTCCCTACACCCTGAGTCTTCTTGTTCAACTACGAAAAACAGAAAGAATATGCACAGCATCCTTAGAGTGATACAGTGGTGATTGCATTTCTTTTTTGGTTTGTTTTTGTTTTTTTTTAACATGATATTTTTAATATTGAGGTGGAATTCATTGGTTTTTAGTATATTCACAAGGTGTACAACCATCACCACTATCAATTGCATTATTAACGCCAGGGCTTTTTCCCCTCCCCCTTGACTTTGGGTTTGGCCATATGACTGGCTTTGGGCAATGATATCAGGTAGAAATGACAGAATATTAGTTTCAGTCCTAATAAACCTTAAGAGGGTTTGAGTATTCTCCATTTGTTCTCTGCATCTCTGCCATTTCCATGAGAAAAACATGCCTCCCTAACTCATTGGTTGAAGGAAGATGGGAGACACATGGATCAGGGCTGCCCCAGCTGAGCTAAGCCTAATTCAGCCAGTATTGTAGAAATGTGAGCAGTAGTGAATGATTGTGGTTTTAAGCTACTGAATTTTGAGATGGTTTATTACTAAGTAGTTAACTGATAGAAATGTATAAGAAAAGGCTGAGGTGGGGGGATGTGCACCACAGTTTTCTACAGATGATAAGAAAAGCCACAAATACTGGTTCAGTGTAGATCAGGGATGGACAAGTGACTGCTTTTGCCTGTTTTTTAAAATAAAGTTTTATTAGAACCTAGTCGTTTCCATTCATTTACACATCGTCTGTGGCTGCTTTTATGTTTCAGCAGCAGAATTGAGTCTTTGTAACAGAGACTGTATGGCTCACAATCCTAAAATATTTACTGTATGGCCCTTTATGAAAATGCTTGTGGACCTCTTGAAGTAGATGAAAAGTGACCTAAAATTCCAACATAAACTTAAAAATAAGCGCCACACCTACTAGGATGGCTGTAATCAGAGGAATAACAAGTGTCAGCAATGATGTGAAGAAAGTAGAACTTTGCACGCACTGCTAATGAGAATGTAAAATGGCGCAGTCACTTTGGAAAACAGAATGGCAGTTCTCCAAATGGTTAAACATAGATTTGTCATACGATTCAGCTATTCTCTTAGGTATATATTCAGGAGAGACGAAAAAATGTCCACACAAATACTTGTACATTAACATTCATAGCATTATACATCATAGCCAAAAAGTTGAAACAGCCCAGATGTCCATCAGTTGATGATTGGATAAAAGAAAATGTGGTATATCCGTAAAATATCATTTGGCTGTAAATAAGCCAATGAACATGAAATGTGAGTGAAGTACATGCTACCATATGAGTGAACCTTGAAAACATGATGCTGCATGAAGGAAGCCAGTCACAAAGGACCACTTATTGTATGATTCCGTTTACATAAAATGGTCCAATACAGGCAAATCTATACTGACGGAAAGTAAATTAGTGGTTGCCTAGGTCTGGGGATAGGAAACAGTGAAGAGTGAGGATGGTGGCTAAGGGGTACACAGCTTCTTTTTGGAGTGACGAAATGGTCTAAAATTGATAGTACTGATGGTTGCACAGGTCTGAATAAACTAAAGCCATTGAATTGTACATTTTAAATGGGTGAATTTATGCTGTGTGAGCTATATCTCAATAAAGTGTTAAAAAATAAAAATAAATGAAGCACATAAGTTATGAAGAGCACAAAGCAGAATTATAAGAATTTGAGGAAGAGATAGCCAGACCACAGGAGGATGTGAAATGGGCACTAGCAGAACAGAAAAGGAAGAAAAAGATTAAACCATTTCATAAACAGAGTAAAATAGGACGTGCATGGGAGGCTAGGTACCATGGCAAAGGACATAAAGATTAGACATGAAATGTTATGATATGTTTATTTTACCATGATTTTTACTGTGTAAAGCAAAACCAAAGATAACACGAGAAAAGTGAATAAAAGCAAACAAATAGATCTCTCTAAAAAGTAAAAACTGAGATAGTAATATAGAAGACCGCCAAAAGAGATCCAAAATATACATGCAGACTTGGAGCCCCCAAAGAAGAAAATCAAAACAGGGCAGTAAATCAGATATCTTAAAGTATAATTCAAAGTATTTCCTTAAAAAAAAATTTTTTTTTTAAATATACCTTTTGAAAGGATGCACCATGTGTTCCAAGAAAAACTGACCCAGCCCTGAGACATATTCTGGTAAAAAATTGGGTACTGACAAAAGATCTTAAGGGAAAGAAAATCAGCTTGGTAGCAGAACAAAAGCAATGCCAGCAAACAGTAGGCTCAGGGCTTCAACTCCTAACCCTGAGATCAAGACTTGAGCTGAGATCAAGAGTCAGACATGTAACCAGTTGGACCACGCAGGCACCCCGACATTTTGTTTTCAAAGAAGTAATCTTTATTTTTCCTGCTCTGTGGTTCTTTTTTCTTTTGTTTAATTAACTTCTGATCTTTATTATTTATTTCCTTTCCTTATTCTCTTTGAATTTACTGTTCGTATGTTTTCTGAGTTCTTGAATTGACTCCTTAGTTCATTGATTTTCCAGTGTTCTTCTTTAATATTTACATTTAAAATTAATGGGTTTTTTGGTAGATTTTTCTCTTATAGACATTTTACATGTGTCTAAATTTAGATGGTGTTTTCATTGTCATTCAGTTCAACCATTTTAAATTTCATTATAATTTAACTTGTGAATCATATGTAAGTAGGGGTTTTTTTTTTTTTTTAACACGGGACTCTTCAGATTAATTTTTCTATGGTCATATTATAATATTACTAGATCTCGGTCAGAAACTGTGTTCTATACTGTATCAGTATTTGATGCCAAACACATTTTACTTATATAGTTCAGTGAATTTTGGTAAATCTGTGTACCCTGTAACCAGCACACCAGTAAAAATACAGACTATCTCTGTCACCCCAGAAAGTTCCTTTGTGCCTACTTCACTTACAATCAGTTTTCTTATTCCTACCCCAGCAACCCCTGGTGGGATCTTTATCACTATAGTTTTGCTAATTTTAGAACTTTGTATATATACATATATATGTGTGTATATACATAAATTGAACATATATGGAATCCTACAGTGTGTACTTTTTTTATGTCTGGTTTCTTTTGTCCAAGTAATGTTTTTTGAGTTGCATGCATGCCTCAGCAGTTTTTGTTTCTTTTTTTTTAAGATTTTATTTATTTATTTGACAGAGAGAGATCACAAGTAGGCAGAGAGAGAGGGGGAAGCAGGCTCCCTGCTGAGCAGAGAGCCCGATGCGGGGTTCGATCCCAGGACCCTGAGATCATGACCTGAGCCGAAGGCAGAGGCTTTAACCCACTGAGCCACCCAGGCGCCCCTTTGTTTTTTATTGCTGAGTAGTAGTATGTTACATGAATAGGCCACAATTTGTTTATCCATTCACCTGTCATGAACATGTAGGTTTCCAGTTTTAGCTTATTGAGAATAATGCTGCCTTGAGAGTTCATGTACAAATCTTTTTGTAGACATAATGTTTTATTTTTCTTGGGTAGATCTCTAAGAGTAGAACTGCTTGGCTGTGAAATAAGTGTATGTTTGACTTTATAAGAAGCTGATAAAACTATTTTCCTAGTTGGCTATCTGGCTTTATACTCCTACCAGGAATGTAGGAGAGTTCCAGAGGTTCCTCGTCCTTATCAACACTTAGTATTTTCTGTCTTTTTAATTTTAGCCATTCTAGTGGGCAAGCACCACCTCCCTAATACCTAATAATATTGACTATCTTCCCATGTACTTACTTGCCATTAGTGTGTCCTGTGTGGTGTGTTTAAGAATTCTTTGTGTATTCTGGACACACCTTTGCAGATATTTTTCTTAATGATGTCTTTTGAAGCTCCGAAGGTTTTAATTTTCATGAAGTCCAGTGTTGTCAGTTTTTCTTTTATGGTAACTGATTTTTGTACCCTAAGCAATCTTTATCTGCCGCATGGTTAGGATTTTTTTCCTGTGACTTTTTCTAGAAATCTTACCGTTTTAGCTCGTGTTTATGTCTAATTCATTTCCAGTTGAATTTTATGGTTTGAGGTAGGGGTTGAGGTTCATGGTTTTTTTTTTTTTTTCTGTTTTGGTTGCTCTAGAACCATCTTTTGTAAAGATGTTCTTTTCCTTTGAATTATATTGGCAGTGTTGCCAAAAATGAATTCTCATGCTGATCCACTGATCTGTATGTATTATCTTTACATCAACACCACAGTCTCGACTATGTTTCTCTTTGTAGTAATTCGCGAAATCAAGTGGTGAGTCTTTTAACTTTGTTCTTTTCTAAAATTGTTCTGGCCGTTCTATGTCCTTTGAATGCAAGTTTTAAAATCAGGTCATCAGTTTCTGCAACTTGGGAATGTGGAGACCATTTATACATCAGTGTCGTATTTCAGCATCTCCCAGCAAGGTCACAAAGCTCCCTAGTTATTGGAGAACACGACTGAAGCTGGATAATACAGTGCTCCACAAAGGATGCCTCCAAAAACACTTGATGTTTCTATCTGTTCATAGGAGATTTTTGGTTCTGTAGAATTCTAGGCTGAATGATTGGTAACTGAAAATTAAGCAGAAGACGATTAGAAATTCAGTAAAACAAAACATCCCGTAAGAAAGGAAATTAACTACCCAGTATGGCTCAGCTCCGATTAGTGCATAAAATTTAGTGAAACATTGAATACTGATAATAGCAAAATTAGTGATACGAGTTTATATGGCATTTTATTGAGAAACATGGAGTTATACCAGAAGATACAGCTAAAGTTGCAAGTGGTCACCTAAGAGGAATGGAAATAGATGCTCCCTAGGAGGGTGGGGACAGTGATTTTTGATAAGCCTAGTGGTATTGGGCTTTATTTTGTTGAAATTTATTTTAAAAAACAAGGGGAAGAAAGATCAAATAGCTTTCTCAAAGTCATAAAGCTAGAAAGACCTAGGTTCAAAGTCCCGGCTTGCCAAGCCCTCTGTTTACAAAGTCTGTTCCCTTAATCACTCGTTCTACTCCCTCCCTTGAGTCTGAAGAAGAGCTTGTCCTGAACATAACTGTTTCACATGCAATTCTGCAATTATGACCTCAGTGTTCAAGACCACTCTTTCAGATAGACACACAGTCTCTTTGTTTTTTCCGCTGTATTCCCTAGCTCCAGCCCAGAGCCATACATATAGCAGGACTACAGTAAATAACTGGGACACAGGTGAAGAATGGTTAATGCAGGGGGGACAAATCTTCAGTCATCAGAAAGCTAGATTTGGGGTGGAGGTTTAAAACGTGAGGACGACTTAGACATGAAGTGGGGGAGAAGTGTGAATATCAGATTCTGTGGAACTAATGAGGGAAATTACATCAGAAGTGCTCTGAGTTGGGCATTTTTCCTTTGTGTGTGGGAGGGGGATAGACTTTATTGAGTAGCTGGGAATCAGAGGCTTTAAATATCCTTATATTTTAGGTTTCGAGTTTTACCGAAGTTATATAAGCTTTTGTGATTTCTTACTAATAAATACTAGGATAAATGTCTCCATGCATGGTAACAGATAAAAGGGGAATTTGATAAATTACCTAGTGCAATGCATAATGCCTTATACATAAGAGGCCTTCAGGAAGGCAGTCTGAAAAGTCACAGTGTTAGAACTGAAAAGAGCCTTAGATAATTCCAACTGAATGAGTAAATAATGTAACAAAGTTCATAGTGTGTTTTTATTTGCCAACAAAACGTTTAAACGGTAGGGAACATTTATTATTTCATATCTTGGAAGACTCAGAGGCAGGGCCGCTCCAGGTGAATTTGTTCAGCAGTTCAAGGACTTTATCAGTGATGGATATTCTGTTTTGTTCCACCCTCAATATGTTGGCTGATCAGTCCCATCATGGTTACAAGGAACTCCAGGCAACGAACACGTATTAAGACAAGGCCAGGGGCACCTCCGTGGCTCAGTTGGTTAAGCAGCTGCCTTCGGCTCCGGTCACGATCCCGGGGTCCTGGGATCGAGCCCCATGTTGGGCTCCCTGCTTAGTGGGAAGTCTCTTTCTCTCTCTCACTCTGCCCCTCCCCTACTTCGTGCACGCGCATGCTCGCTCTCTCAAATAAATAAAATCTTTTAATTAAAAAAAAGAAAAAAGACAAGGCCAAAGGCTAGATGGAGACAGGGAGAGTACATCTTTTCTTCTAGTGCTTTTGTAAGAAAGCTTTCCCAGAGTTCTCTCTGCTGACATCGATTCACATCACATTGGCCAGAGACCATAATGAGCTTAAATTCTCTCTCTCTCTCTGTCTCTCTCTCTCTCTGTCTCTCTCTCTCTCTCTCACACACACACACACACACACGCCCCTCCCAAACCTCTCCTAAAGCATGGGATCACCCAATACCTAAACAAAATTGTGGTTTGGGGGATGAGAAGAAAATGGAGCATGATTATTAGAAAGGCAGTCGACAATGTCCTCACACTAATGTCTCAGAATAGGTTAGTTGTTGGCCTACACGAGACTCGTGGTCTCCTGATTCCCAATTTAATTTTCCCCTCTTGACATAAATAACCTATTTGCTTAATGAATGAATATTATCAATATTGCTACTTTTTCTATAGAATTTTGAATATATCCATAAAATTCTGCCTCAAATCCTTTTTGAAAAAAGGTATACTATTATAAAACTAGACATGCTGATTTTTTTGTGTGGCACATATTGAATTTTCAAATAAACTACTTGTGGTTCCTTATATGTGTAATGTTTCTACCTCTGCTTTTACTATTTTATTGCCTAGAAAACATGCAGGCTAGCTCCTTCATTATTTGAATACCTGCTCAGATTTCAAGTATGAATGCCTCTGAAACCTCTCGACATTTCCCCATCTTAATGAAATCCCTATTATGCATCCACTGCATCATGTTCTAGATTCTCCCACACATTTGTAGTACTGGTTTCTGTATAGGTTTGTCTTCTTTTTCTAGTCTCGGCTTCCATTGGAGAGATGGTTTCTCATTTGTCTTGATGAATACAGGGTATAGCATGGTACTGTATATGTAATAGGCACCACTAATAGTTTTTTTTTTTTAAAGCGTGAATGGTCAGGGCACCTGTGGCTCAATCAGTTGAACCTCTGACTCTTGCCTTCAGCTTGGGTTGTTATCTCGGGGTTGTGGGATTGAATCTCACATCAGGCTCCACACTTGGCAGGGAATCTGCTGGAGATTCTCTCTCCCTCTGTTCCTCCCCCATCTCTTTCTCTAAAATAAATAAATAAATCTTAAAAAAAAAAAAAAAGGAATGGATGGGTCATATGCTAATTTGGGGGTGAGGAGAGATTTTATTTGTGTTCTATTTGATTTTGTTATTTTCAACCAGTAGAACATGAATGTGGTTCTATAATCTCTATTTTTTATTTTGAGGCAAAATGTGATTCCTATAAGCATATCTTATTTCTGTGAACAGATTTTCTTTAGAACTTAAATATCAGAGGAAAAGCATTTCATTTTATGTGTTACTGCTTAGAGAACAAATTTAGCCTTAGCTCTGGAGACTTGTCAAAGGAGGTAAACAGTACAGAATTGTACCTAATGTAAATTAAATGTTCAGTAGACATTTGTTTATATGGTAGATATACCGTAAATAGAACTATTCACTTTATGATTTAATTTTTTCTTTTCTCATTTTAGCATTTATGACATTAACAGAGAACAGGACTATGTCAAGAATTCTGGGGGTATACTTGGTGAAAATGAATTAAGACCACCCTCCCAGCTACATTCTCTCTTAGAGAAGACCAAGCCAGGGTTCATATCAGAAAAGAGTGGGTATTAAACTAAATGCTATGAGTTATTACTAATGAATTCAAGTAGAGCAGTACAATTTAAAAAATTTTAATTTAGATCATGTAAAATGAAAGAACAGTTTTTAAAAATTTACAGTTTCCAGTGACTACAAATTTCATTGATCCAAAATTAATAGGTGATTAAATTTTCAAATTCCATCAGAAAAGGTTCAGGGGAAATTGTCACATTTCTCTATTTGTATTTCTTTGAAATTATGATTCATTTTACTTGATTTTGAATTGAGATATTTTAAATACTCAAAGTAATACATACTGTGTAAGAAAAACCTAAATTGTAGTAGTATATATATGAGGTAAAAAGTTTAAGTTCACCTTTATCCACTTCCATTTGAATAACCATTGGTTTAGACACCGTTAACAATTTGGTTTCCCATCTTTCTAGATCTTTTTCTGTAAACTTTCAAACACATAATTTTTTATGTTTTTTTTTTTTTTTTACTAAAATGACATTATATGATGTGTGTTATTTACTCAGTAGTAGATATCTTTATATGTCGGTATATACAGATTTACTTGGTATTTATGAGGTAGTTATAAGGTGTTTGCTTATTGATGTCAATTTAGGTTATCCCCAGTGTTTTTGCTCTTATAGATGCCAATGCGTGGAGTAGCCTTGTACGTATCTCCTGTGCACTCGTGCTAGTATTTCTAAGGAATAGATTCCCAGAAATGGAATGGTTATTAGGTATGCACATTTAAGTTTTTGTTAGGTCCTACCAAGTCGTGCTGTAAAAAAGTTGTATGTATCTTAAACTGGCAATCCCTTAATGTCTTAAAAATAAAGCTAATACAAAAAAAAAAATAAAGCTAATACATTTTAGGATTAGATGATTAAGGAATGGGCTCTTTAACAACTATCAAAGGGCCTACTTAGACTAGTCAAATATGTAGGCATCGACAGTGTTAATGGAGGTAGGTTGCAGTCCATCTGTGGGAAATACTAATAAGGGCCTTTAATTTTTCTGTCTTTGATGAGTGCTATTGTATAATGCATAAACAGGAGAAGTGGTCATGAAAGTCCCAAGGAGATGTAGAAGTGGCTAATTTTTGTTAAAATTATTGTGACACCTAAGTTGTTGGCATTAGTTCATCCCATTATTTTCTTTCAGACCAGATGCTTAGAGAATGGAAAACAGATACATGTGCCGTAGCATCAGAGATCAGTTTATAATTTTCTAATCCCTTTTATTTATTAGAAGTTAAATAGAGAAACAAGTGCCCAAAAGCAGACACTCCGTATCGCTGATGGATTTTGAGATTATCTCAGGGCACTTTGAACAGAATCTAGCTTGTCAAGCTTGACTTCGCTTTTAAAGACTGAATCCACAAATAGTGGACAAATATGCCCAAAGCTAGGGGCTATAGGAAAGAATATTAACTCAGTTTCTAGAATTACTGTGATTGAACTTGAATTTTCCCCACTTGCTCTCTATTGGTCACTTAAGCCCTAAGGGACTCTTTCACTTTACAGACAGGTACTTTTCAAGTTGTTTTAGTATTTCTCTGTAGAATAGCCCCGTCTTCATTCTCTTAATACTCTGATAACCTTGAATGTTTAAGTGAAGCATGTGTATTGCTCAGCAAAAATGCAGCCATCCATTTATTTAGTGCCCATACTGTTTTGTACACTAGTTTGACTCTTAAATGAAGTGCATTGTGTAAGAAGAGATAATGTCAAATAATATCTTGATAAAATGTTTACCTATCTGCTTAGTTATACAGCAGGAAACTTGTGCTTTCTTGAGTGTAATTGACATCATTTTATTATGAAATCATGAAAGATTCAAGATTTTGGATTTCTAACAGTTTTTGCTTTGGACATGCTTTTCCTTCTGCTAACTGTAAAATGGTTACTTGTATAAATATATTGCTGTTTGGAGAATGCTGACCTAAAGGGGAAGCATTTTTAACTATAGTTTTAGGAATAAAAATATGTTAGCACAAAATCATTTCCTACTGTTATTTTAAGCCATTATCTCTATTCATAGCTTTATTGAGAACAGTATTCCTCACATTGGTAAATAAAGTGTTCTCTGACCACATGTATTTGGCAAACACTGTTAGATGGGCTGTTTTTGTTTGCTTTTCGTATTGCATTATTTTTCATGGTTCTTCGTTTATTATTGTGCATTGACCCTCAAAAATGTGGATATATGTAGTATTTGGTACCTTTAAAAGTTAAAACCTGTGTCTTTGTATTAACATCTTGTGAAATTTAAGAGTTGATAGCCATAGAATGTTCATTTCCAAAGCTCTGACAACTTTTATTTCTTTCACTGTAATCAACCTATTTCTCAAATATTGAGCCTCAGAGTTTACTTAGATTTTAAATATTATTCTGCCTTTTTACAAATATTAAATACAAGGTTTCCCAAATTAGGATTTTTAGAGGACTCCTGACTTGCATTTGTGCACCTTATTTGTAAGATGGAGTCACAAATGTGTAGGCCTCCCAGTTTGTTTTGAGCCAACGTAGCCAAAGAAAGCCATCATTTTAATTATCATCGCTGTTATTTTGCTATTTGAGCCTCTTTAGAATATCCATATTTTTTATAGCATTCATATACAGATATTGAAGGAAAAAGTGAAACAGAAAAAGTAAAACAATTGTTACAGATCAGATATACGAAGTTCAGGATATTCTTGAATGTTTCATCCTCTTTTCTTTCCTTCCTTGCTACTTAAGTCTTTGACTTTTGATACTAGGAAGTTTATTAAAGCATTTTTAAATTATTTGGATAATTGAAGTGTTAGGACAGTTTAGTCCAAATTAACTTTACTGAAATGTTTGTTTTCATTTCTATGATAGTTTAGTTTTTTACTGTTGTTCAGAAGTTAATTTTAATTAAAATGCTTGTCTTTCCCTTAGCTTTTGAACTTTCATGTAATTGGCAGAGTTCTGGTAAAAGCAGGGAGCCGTGTTAATGTATTTATTTATATTATATCACCAAAACTTCCAGTACTTGTATATTATTCCATTCTTTTTATTATTTATAAATAGTTCGTTACCTCCCCGCCTTGACCTTGTTAAAGAGCATAGAGAAAATACAAATATAATGGGGTAACCAAATCAGATAGTTAAATGTTATAAGAATTCATTAGGCTCAGTTCACGCTAAAGTAAAAACTTGTAAAACAAAAGGCACAAAGCCTCAATCAAGAGAGTTATTGGGTCAAGTCAGTAATTCTCAATTAGGAAACATGCCTCTCTTGGGAGGATCATGTCAGAATTTCTGAGATAGCACGTGGGTAGGGTTTGAAAAAAGCACTTTCTAAAAGTAATTAAAGTTTTATTTTTGTGAAATTAAAAAAGTAATGATTTCATAATGTAACGCATAAGAGGGTAAAGTTCAACAGATACGTCTAGGCCATGAGAAACCCCAAAGATAGAATAATTTCTAATGTGTTTGTTGAGTGTGCAATAGTAGGCCCCTTAAAAGGAAACCTAACAGACTTACTTGGGGGATTTGGTAAGAAGACAGGAAGGTAAGTTTATCAAAATGTGGCATAATTTTAGATGAGGAACATTGTTCTAAGTGATTGCTGACCACAACCTTGATGCTGCCATATTTGATCTGCTTGTCCCAACTGTAGTTACAACACACAGCTTTAAACCAAAAGGCCCAAGGCATCTGGCAGGGTTTATTTTACTCTTGTCTTGAAAGTAATTCACCCTCAATAACTCACCTCCGTGTAGATTATGTTCTTCACGAGAGGTCTTTTAAGATAGTACAGATAATGGAGCCAAAACACAATGTAAGTGTCTGAGTTTTACAGGAAGGAAATAGATGGAGCATTCAGTGATATTTAGCATGCCACTTTTAACCCCATTCTTTGGTTATCTTAAACAGTTGCATTATTTTTGTTTGTGTTTTACAGTTTTTGAGACAGTGTCCTTGAGTTCAGACTCTCTCTTCCAGAGGGCAGTTTCAATTCTTCATACTTCTTACTTGGACTCTGCATCTGAGCATGGTTTTCAGTACAGTCAAGTGACTTTGGTGAAAAATGACATTTTCTTAAATGAGGTGAGGTGCTTGGTACACACTGTGTCTGCGTGTTAGTTTTATTTTACTTTTAAAGAAATAGACCCATCATTTTTGGTATAAAAGCCTATCTAGTTCTTCTCAGCTGTCACTTTCAGATGAGTAAGAAATCTTTGGAAGGTAATAAGAATATATTCTAGGGAATAGAAAAATAATAAATTTTGTTAGTCCTTTTAACAGGAGGAATTCAGATGATGCATTTTTAAAAATTAATTTGCAAGGCAAAATAATATGTTTATAGCATTTGATTATTCTCTCTTTTATGCAGTACAAAACTTTTTACCAAGAAAAAAAAGCAAGTAATTATACTCAGGAAGAACTTCAAGAGACTTACGGGTTTCTTCTGTTTGAAACTGAAAATCAGGTAAGGGAATTAGGTCGTCGAACATTAATTTTGTGATATGAATGTACAAAGTTAATGATATCATTAAACTTAAATATTGGTATTTCACTTCTCTAAGATTTGTAAAATTACGGTTCTCCAGTCTTTTTTATTGCTGAGTCTGGTAGCAGTGGGAATGATCATGACAGCTAGTCCTGAAAGCGATTGGATTCCTGCACCTTTTTGTAGGCCCTCTGTAGTTTCATCGTAAATACATTTGTCAGCTCAGGGTGAGATTTGAATTAATGCGGGTTTCCTAAGTATTGGTAATGTGTTTAATGGAATAAATGAGTATTTCTTCATTCTGGATCATTGTTCAGATAGATACTGTGTTTCTTGTGGAGGTTTTTCAAGTTTCAGTTACATGGTTTTGGGGATAAGGTGAACACTTTCAGCAGTTGAGTTACTTGAAATTGAAACTTCTGGATTGTTGCCTGTACCCAGATTGTGGGAGAAGGAAACTAGTGTGTGGACCATGTCCCCAAAGATGTGTGTGGCTTCCTAGATACAGTTTTAACAATACCAGAGATTTATAATTCAACTTAAATAATTTAATATTTTGATTGGGTTCATGATTTTTAAAGAACAAGGGTAGACTTGCTTGAAGAATACTTAACATTAGCATGTAACATAAGGATTATACAGTAATACCAGCAGAGTTCATTTAATCATCTACTTACAAATAAGATACACTATGGATTCATACTAAAAGAGGCACTAGGGGTTCAGACATTTTCAAATTTAGTGATTCCAAAGCTATAATCGAGATCTTCAAGAGAGGACTTAATCTGGAGGTTGTTTAATTTGGTTTTGCTGATGACATTTTTGTTAACAGAAATGATAAAATTTCGTGAACTATTAACCAAACACAGTTGCCTTACACAAGCTTGCTTTGTGCCATATATATACCGTGCACAGATTCTGTATGTATTTGAAAGCTTATAGATTATAGGGTTATTTCATTGTCTCTCCTAAGACTGACATGATAAGCAAAGTACTGTCTTTTATTTAAAGGCAAAGTTAGTATGTCAGCGCGGACTCTGTGTGGGCTGCAGTGCTCTTACCACTCTCGGTGACCCAGCAAAAGGTAAGTCTGGGAGACAAAAAGAATCTCTTCTTTTACAAGGCGAAGTGAGGTTTAGTTCACTTCATAAGATACTTACATTAAAAGCCAGTTTCATTAGTGATAAATAATAATCTTTAGAATCAGTGCCTTAAACATATAAGTGAGCTTTGAGTCTCAGACTTAAGATTTTCCAATAGGAGTACATGATCAGAACTTTTTCTTAAAGGTTGGTTGGACTAGAAGAGATACTAAAGTTAGCTTTCAGTACCAAAAGAGTAGTGTGATCATCCAGGGCTAATGAGGACGTCTTCTAAACTATCATAATGGCAGTAGGAATAGAGAATAGATGGAACCGGCCAGACTTGGCAACTGTGGAATGTGAGGGGTAGGAGAGAGGAAATATTCAGATACAAGCTTGTAAACTTACCTGCAGCGATGTTGTTAATAGAAAAGAGACACAGAAGGAAAGGAGATTGGCAGGGAAGCTGAGAAGTTAAAAGAGAAAGGTAATCTTATGGTTAAGAATGTGGATTAGCACTAAATTGCTTTGAGCTTCAAGTTCCTCCTCTGTGGCATAGATCAAACTGTCTTTGAGATCTGCTGTGAGGCTCCTGCGAGGCTCCGTGAGGCACTCAGCTCTCAGTAACTGGGCGCTACTACTTTCACAAGTTAAATTTGAGAAAGAGTGGATATTCCTAGGTGTTTCCGGGAGATACCCTGCTGATGGTTAAAAAAAAAAAAAAAAAAAAGCTGGAAAAAAGGATTAGAAGTGGAGATGGCAGGACTAGGCGTTAGTTGAAGCCAGAGATGCTCTTACTTGAGACATTATTGAAGGAAAAGAGCAGGACTGTGGATCGGTGTGGGACTTGGGGGCGGGGGGCAAGGAGAAAGTCCAGTGGAGGAAGGACTGGGCGAGGAGGACGGGTATTTAGCACTATCAGCTGCTGCCAGTGTTTAGATCAGGAGTGGCCAGCTTCCTGCTGACCTTTTTCACGGCTCTGTCAAGATAAAATTCATACACCCTGTAATTCACTCCTTTCAAGTGTACAGTTCAGCTTTTTTTAATGTATTCGTAGAGTAGTGCTACCATGAGCACAGTCCATTTTAGACTCTTTTCATCCCCCCAAAAAGAAGTCCCGTGCCGATTAGCAGTGACGCGCCATCCCTGCCACCACCGGCCGAGGCGGCCACTAACCTGCTCTTCGCCTCTCCCGGTTCACCTCGTTCGGACATTCCACAGAAGCGGAATCCTATGTGATGTTTTGTGACTCCTTTTCTCAGTTTAGTGTTGTCGAGGCTCATCCACATCGTAGTTCGTAGCCGTACTTGATCCCCCTTTTGGCTGAATAATATCCCATTGCATGGGTTTAGCACGTTTTCTTTATTCTCTCAGCGTTTAAGGTACCTTTGGTTGTTTGCACTTCTTGGCTGTTACGGACATGCGGCCGTGTGCATTCGTGTACAGGTTTTCGAGGGGACGTGTCTTGCCTTCTTTTAGGTGTAGACACAGCAGTGGAATTGCTGGGCTATGTGGTCACTCCGTGTAACACAAAATGCTTTAAAACTTATATTCACATCTTCTAAAGGCCGTGATGGGGAATACCCTCATAACCATGATAGCATTTTACATGAAACCTTTTCTTCCTACTCTTCCCCCTCCCCCCCCGATTCATCGTAAAACATAATTAACATGGGGAAGGAGGATGGTCTAATGTACGGATCCCCTAGGTTTAATAGCTCTGTTTTGCATTATTCCCTCCATTTGGTTAACAAAATTTTGTTGTTGTTGAAGAATTTGAGTAAATTACAAGTACTTTAGCTACGTCTCTAAAATACAAAGCACTTGTTCTACATTACTGTAATCCCTGATTATACAATTGGTGGTTAAGAGGCTGGCTTCAGTGGAGTGCTGGGGTAGAAACTACATTATCCGTAACAAATGTACTCTCGTCTTAAACATGTACTGGCGTGGGTAAGAAAGTAGCACTACTGCCCCCATGTATTTTATAGTTTTGGGCTCAAATAGAAATGGTTAGTTCCATGTATAATAGTAATATTTTATATGAATGTAGTGTCTTGTAGTTTTAAAAGTTTATGGATCTTTTTAAATCTTCCTGAGGACCCTGTGGTTTATGTATCCAAGCCTCCCTCCGCCCCCCCCCACCCCCGCCCCACAAGTTGCCTGCTCCTCAGTCACGTGATTAGTAGTAGGAAGTGAGTGACTTGGTGCTGGAACCCAAGCTTCTGACCACAAGTTCATTGATCTTTCCAGGATATCCAAGTGCTCTCACCATTGTCTCATATTTTGAGAGATGCCTCAGTTTAGGAATCTCTGTGGGATCTGCTCTTCCCTCGCCATTCCCCTGCTGCTGCCACCTGGGGACCCTCCTCTCCTGTCTCGGCTCTGACAGTAGCTTTCTGGTTGGTCTTGCTTCTAGCTTCTCTCTCCGCTCTTGAGACTCCGCTGTCTTGGAAGCGGCAGTCTGCTGCTGAAAACCCTTGGGGGGGTCTGTGCTGCCTACAGGGCAAGGTCTCACCTGAAGAGCAAGTTCACCACTCAGTTCCAATCTTCCCTTCCAGCCTCAGTTTCCCACGCTTTCTCCCCTGCTCCCACACGGTGGCCCACCGTCCTGCACAGTTTATAATCATTTATGCTTCCATACTTGTGTTCACTCTGTTCTCGGAGAACTTCATTGCTCTCTCTGTTTAAAGAGCTCCTTTTCTAAGCAAATATAATTGCTGATTTCCATTTCTTTGTGTTCTCAGTTACATGTGTCTGACAAATGGTTAAGTACCGACTACATACTGGGCTGTAGTGTGGCTACAGTGGTGAATAGAACAAATGTGATTATTGCCTGAACTGGAAATTTCACAGACTGGCAGCATAAGCTGCTTCAAGGCAGGACCTTGTTCTCTTTGGTGCCACCGCTGTCAAGCACATACCTGCCAGGTAGCAGACCTTAGTGCTTATCATTAGAGAAGAGCACTTATAAGAGATTTTTTTGCAAAAAATAACTTGAGAATCGGAGTGCTACAGATAGGCCTTTTCCTTGAGTGATCGCCTTAAAAAAATAAACTTAGAATTTACCAAGAATTGTGATACTCGTGTCCCTATTGTGCCCAACTAGAACATCGGTCGTCCATCAGATAACATCCTGTCTTGTCTTAGCTCTAATGCCCCCATACCTTTAGAATATCTTGAATAGTTTCTGAAAGGTAAGCAGTTTCAAAACAGTTTAATGTTGACTTTTATTTTGTCTTTTGTGTTGTCTTGTTCAGTTTCAGGTAGCCCTACATGTGAAATATATATGAGTAAACAATCCTTTTAAGGTGTGAATTAATCTATATCTTATACTTTTGTAGGTGTGTATATTTCCAAATACTCAGACTATCTTCATGCAAGACCATGGTATCATGGGAAGTCTGGTTATGTTGTAATTTTTAACCTAATTAAGGTAAAGCCCAAATGCCCTTCTATGTATTTTTTCTTTTAAAAACTAAAGGTTATCAATCTGTGATAATGTTCTTTGCAGATCATTTGCTAAACATCATAGTCACTGCAGACAGCTATAAATTCAGAAAAGATAACTGGTATTCTTTCTTTCCTTTAAAGATAAAGCTTTTTTGTTCATTTGATAGATGATCTATGAGTATGTGTTTAAAAAACAAAACAACTTTCAAAATAATACATGAGGTAATCAGTAAAAAGCCTTCCTCTCATCCTGGCCCACAGTGTCACTTTTTAAACATTAAATAACAGAACACAAGTTGCAACCTATAAAAACAATGTGATTATAGTTATAAGAGAGGAATTTAGAAAGCAGCTTTTCATTTTCTGGTTTATATTGTTGAAGTAAGAGAACCTTATTTTCTTTGTCCTTAAAACATCCAGACTTGTTCACAGATTTATGTGGCATCTATAACTGCTGATCTCAGAAATTCTTAAATACCGTCAAATAGTTCAATATGAGTGAATTGCACAATTAAGAGTTTTTACTTGGGGTGTCTGGGTGGCTCAGTCGGTTAAGCAGCTGCCTTTGGCTCAGGTCATGATCTCAGGGTCCTGGGATCGAGTCCTGCATCGGGCTCTCTGCTCAGCAGGGAGCCTGCTTCTCTCTCTCCCTCTGCCTGCCGCTCTGCTTACTTGTGCTCTCTCTCTAGCTCTCTGTCAAATAAATAAATAAAATCTTAAAAAAAAAACAAAAGTTTTTACTCAAGTAGTTGTTAGGAAAACTCGGACTTTAGAGATTGGTGGGCTCTGTGAGAACATACTCTGGTCTCGTTTTGTTGTTTTTTTGCTTCATTTTTAGCTTTCTTACTATCCTGAGTTCTCTGATTACAAACCAACACTAGTGATGTGTTTTTTTGAATGCGAACTATTCACATTCTGAAGTTTGTCCCCGAGAACTGGAGGGATGTAGCATCGCACTGGCGCGGGATCCCCGCTCCTGCTCCCTCTGTCCTCCCGCAGCAGGGGAGCTAGTGTAGTAGATGGGCCATCGGCTCACATAATCCTCGTTCGGTGTTGTACCGCTGTCAGATTGTGCTTCGCCCTGGGATTCTTGACCCTGTAACCCCCTGTCTGGTGGATACTGCTCGTCAGTTTTTACCTATATGCTGTCAGTTCTCCTTACTTTACTGCTCAAAAGCCAGCCGTGCCCGACATGCCTGACATCATAAAATGTTGGAGGGAGAGAAGATACCGGTTGTGATTGCTCACTGAGAACTACGATTTATTTTCTTTTTATTATTGCCCCGATGGTCCTATGAATGAAGAGGCAGGACCTTAACCCTCCCCGCCAATTAGATTCTTCCTGTAAAGATAAAAATAAAAGTTCCCTATAACTTTACCTCATTTTGGTATATATTTGGGGTATTTTGCCACATGTCATTATATTATTCACAACAGCTTTCAAAATTGTTGTATGTTATTTCATTGTATGGTAACCTTGACTGCCTTCCCCTCCCTCGCCCCGAAAGACATGTAACTCTTGATGAGGAGAAATCTACGGTCGGAAATACTATCAACTACTCAGTAATCAGGTCTGGCTAAGCACTTTACTGTGTATTTGCTCCTTGCTGATTTACTGGGTCCTGGCATAATAGAAATACCTTGATCTAAAAATTACAATTGCTATCTTAATACTTCAGTCTGAAAACTCATCTTGTAAAATTTTAGATTTCATTTGTCACCTTTTATGTTACATTGACTAAGCTAATCTGTTCAGTTGGTGGGCTCTATAATCTTTTACAGAAACGATTCTCTTAAATTTGGGATGATCCATGTACTCCTTTCGTGTTGTGATAAACGCTGTGATCATTTACCTCAGAAAGATGCCCAGACATACCAAATTTTTAAATGCAATGTTAAGAGGCTAACGGGTAATTAAAACTATTGTTGGCCTTAAGATAATTCTCTAAGAACCATAGTTGTTAACACAATTTGTTTGAAACACATCCGCATCCTTACTTATTATTAGGCTACTTTTAAATGAATCCTAGAGTAAGATTTGCCTTTTGAAGACATCTGATTAGTCTTAATATTTTTATTCTAGGGAAAAGTCAAGTTTGTGTCTGAGAATTATACCACTAACTATACTAGCCCATCTTCTGGCTATGATTGCCACGTGGCTGCAAATACTAACAAGGTTTCTCACAAGACGAGTCATTTTCGCGCATTTGAACTGAGTCAGGTATAGTCACCTGGGAATGAGTCATTCCCAAGATACATTTCTGCATCTAATGTGTTAAATGTCAGGACTGGGTGGAGTTGAGAGATAAACTTGGTGCCGATGGCATTCCATAGTGCTACTCTGATAATCCATATTTCTTTTCTTTCAGTATTACCTCTATGAACTTTCAGGCAGCTCTGTTATTGAGCGACCCCGGCAGATCTGTCCTTATATTATTGTAGCTTTCCAGTACAGGGAGCCTAGAAGGATGGCAGCATCAGCTCATAAAAGCATGTAAGTAATTCTGCACGTACTTTGTTTTACTGGATCTCTTCTGTTTGCTCTTATAAACATGCCTTTCCTTTTTCCCTAGATTTGAACTTGGTGAAAATGGTAAGAAATTATTTAATTGGTTCTTTTATGTTTTTTAAGTAAATGTTTTGCTCATAAATAATCAGTTTCTTTCTTACTCATGTCTTAAAGCTCTCTCCTCTTCGTGGCAAGGCAGATTAATTATTCAAGGCTGTCTGCTGTGTGATATGACTCTCTGGTCCTCTTACGGTACAGCTGGTCCAACACAGCTGTAAGTATTGAGTCCGTGTCCTTTACTGTTTGTCTATTTTTTTTTTTTTTTTTTTTTTAATTCTCATTTTGAGGTCTTGTTTGTTGGTACTGGTGTGAAACAGAGCAACTGTACTTGGTTTTTGATAAGATTATTTTGGGGTAGATGTATAGAGCACAGGAAACTTAAATTCAGGTCCAAATTCTGACCTTGACATTGAAATAGTTTTGTAATCTTTGTCAAGTCACTTTGGAAATTTTAGTGTCTTAATCCATTCATGAGACTATAACCTCGCAGACAGAACTGAATTGATGCTAGATGTTTGACTTTCCCAAGAAACAAATTGGATTTGCCTAGATAGCAGATGCAGTGGATTATAGGCACTATTATTGACTCTTTATTAAGAGTTGCAGGAGCTGATTTTGTAATTTTCCCATGATTTTCCTAGACCACTATTAAGTAGAATAGCTATTACATATATTTGCATTTTAATGAATTATTTGCTTCTGGGGCACTGTGAAGGGCATCTTAGGAAATCTTTTTATTTAGTCTGTTCTTACTTTGCACCCAAAACTATTGAAAGATAGACCTGTTTTGTTGAAATATAAGCTCAAAACAGGTGTGCTGTCAGAATTCATTTTCTTTCTGTTGACTGACCTCTTTTAAGAGGGAGGATTGAGGATTATTACAATCCAGAGAATAAAGTAAGAATTCTGTAAATAGGGGTACTGGGGTGGCTCAGTTGGCTGACGGACTCTTGATTTTGGCTCAGGTCATGATGTCAGGGCTGTGAGATCGAGCCCCACGTTGGACTCTGTGCTGGACATGGAACTTGCTTAAGATTCTCTCTCTCTCCCTCTGACCGTAACTCCCCACTCTCCACCCCCTGCACCTGCACGTGCTCTCCCTCAAAACAAAACAAAACAAACAAACAAAAAACGAATTCTGTAAATAAATAAATGGGAGAGCCAGGAAAGTTCATTGTCACTATGGAGTACAACAAATGAGTGTAGGGAGAAGTGGCTAGATTCATTAACTAAATGGTTAACATCACCAGCAGTGGAATAAATATCATGTGCTTCCTAATAGGATGCATCGAGAATGACACTGTCACTTGGGTGGTATTCCTGCCAATCTAATCAGCAGGAAACATCAGACACACCCAGGTTGAGGGACATTCTGCAAAATACATGGTCTATTCTTCAAAAATACCAAGGTCATTAAAGATAAAGACCAAGAGACTGTCCGGATTGAAGGTGATTAAAAAGACCTAACTAAATGCAGGGTGTAATCCTGGACTGGATCGTAAAACAGAAAAAAATTCGTTTTCTTTTGTTACAAGCCCCTTAGTGAGACAGTTGGCAAAATTTGAATAAGGTCTGTAGGTTAAATAATGGAACCATATCATTATCAATTTCTTGATTTCTTAATTGTTCTGTGGTTGCATAAGGAAATGTCCTTTTTAAAGGACAGACACAGAGAAGTATTAAGAAGCAAGGGGGGGGCATTTATAAGTCTACAAGTATTTGAAAATGAGTTTTCAAAGAAAAGTCAGGGGAAGTGGTACCAAAGTCTAGATGTGGTTCGTTCAGTGGTACTGCATGGTAGGCAGTCCACTATTGTCAAAAGTTGTCAACTCTTACGTAGCATAATTTCTTGAAAATTCTCATTCCAGTATGCATAATTCTTTCATTCATCTAGATATTTGATTAATCTCAAAAATCCATGCATTCAGAAAATGTGAACATATTTGCAGACCATGGCCTGTGGGGTCATGCATTTGAAAATATATAATATTTATAAATATTCACATTATTTGATTCAGATTTTATCAGTATAAGGACTTTCTTGTTACGCTATTTTTGTTTGCATTTATATTAGAAAATAAATTGTGAAGCTGTAGTTTAAATGTTTATTAAATTGCATGATATTGTTTTGTTTTTTAGACCACATGAACTAGATTTTAAGTATGTAATGAAAGTGTCATCTTTGAAAAAAAGACTACCAGAAGCTGCCTTTAGAAAACAGAATCACCTGGAGCAAAAAGGTCTGTTCAGGTGTAATGATACACTGCACGCCCTGGGCTTCGTTCCATTGTTTGTCATTGGTCACGTGCACGTGCATACACACTCTGTTGTGGTTTTGCCCTAAGTGATCTCCAGAAGGGCCTTTTGTTAGAGTTGTAGGGTTGCTGTGATTTAGTTCCTTGGAGGCTAACTAGAAACCGAAAGGTAGTTTCATCTAAGGTGGCAGAGACTAGCTTTACTTATAGGACACAGAGGGAGTTCAGCAGAGAGATGCTTACAGATTGTCGGAAACTCCTAACAATGCCTTTGAAGGAGAACAGAGATTTTGTGGTGATGTTTTTTATTTATTTATGTATTTCTGACTGAAGAAAAAAAGCAGAAAACATGAGAAGGAAATTTCCTGGTCATTTAGATTAACTCATGGAACATTGATGTTTATATTAATTATATAGTGTGTATTTGTCTTATTAATTCCTATAGTAGAGTCCATTTTATTGAAAGCATTGTTTCAAATACTTGACATGGTAACTTCTTATTGAGGAGTTTTGTAACAAAGACCATTGAATGTTAAATGTCTTTTTAAGAGTATTTCTAGTTCTTTCATCTTTTTTATATATAAAATGAAAAACTTGGTTATAAAAAAACATAATAGCATTTTAAAGTAAGAAATGTTCTGTTTTTCTGATTTTCTCCGTAGTCGATTGCCAAGATGTGTGCTTCAGGATGTATGAGGTGGAACTGTCAAACAAACAAGGGGAAAAAATAGATAAACTAACAGAGTACATTAAAAATAAGCAATTGGTAAGAATCACCTATTTAAAATATAATTATTGTTTTTTCCTTGAATTAAGAAATTGATATCTCATTATTAGTTGACTATATGCCTAGAGTGAAGTATTTTAGTTTGCTGAAAGGATTTTCATCACTTAATATGTGATATATTCTTAATATCTATTGTCTAATATTTTCATCCCCCTTTGTGTCTCAGTTTACTTTTGTGTTTCGCTGGTCAGTTTGCTCTCCTGGTTTTAAAAATAAGGACAAATCCTTTGTTGTTGTTGTTGTTGTTTCATGACAGAAGAATTGAGTAGATCCCTAGTGTTTCTGAATTAATCAAAGGACCACTTGCGAGGTACTTCTTTAGAAGTGACCTGTATTGACCTATAGGTATGTAAGGAAAAAAATCAAACGCTGGTGCTCCCACTGTTTCCATATTGTAGAAAGTGAGACGCTAATGAGAAGTGTGTATCAATCCAGAGACTTCTGTCCATTTTGTCAACCAGGGTTCCTCAGTGTGGGGAATAAGTAGATGCTGACTTTTTGTGAGTGAGACCTAAACATCCCAAGGAAGATGGTGTGAGTGTGGGATGGCGATCTAAACATGTGAGCCCCTTAGCGGCATGCTGGACTGTCCCTGTAGTAGGTAGCAGGAAATGAGGAAGTGAAAACAGGACCTGCATACAAGCTGTGAAGATGGAGGGTCTTAGGCGCAGCCAGTTAAGATACTTGGAGTTACTCGTGACGGAAACTCAAGCTGGCTTAAACAGCAACAGGGTTGAGCAGGCTTCTTTTCAGTTCTCCATGATAAGGCCAGTTCAGGTGCTGTTTGCTCAGAACTCTGTTTCAGCTCGCCCTGCTCTGTACGCTAGTTTTGGCCTGCGACATGCTTCCTTTGTGCATCTGGAGCCAGAGCGCCCCTCCTCACCTTCACTGCAGTGTCGTTAGGCCACTGTATGTCATCTGCACGCCCCTCGTCCAATAACTGGCAGGGAGTGGGGTGCCTGGACCCGCGCAGGCCATGCCGAGCCCACCTGCCAGCCCCGGGCCCGGGGGCGGTCCTGCTGAGTCTGTGCGCCGCTCCTCGGCTCGGAGGAACCGGCTGGGCAGCCGCCGATGCTGAGCGGATGGCCGTCGAGTGTCTGCTGGGGGACGTAGCCTGTGCCGTTCTGCAGTAGCACAGTCCATTTTCTATTTGGAAATTAAAATGAAGAGAGTCCCAAGATGTTTTCAGAACATGCATCCATGAAGCAACTGTTTCCAAGTGCGAACGGTAGCCGAAGTGGCAGAGACCGGATGCACGGATCACAGATCAGGTCCTGCCTCCTCAGTGTCTGGTTTTTCTTCTTTTTTTTTTTTTATTTTTAAAATTTTTATTTTAACTTCAGTTGGTTAACACACAGTGTAATATTAGTTTCAGGTGTACAATATAGTGACCCAGCCCTTCCATCCGTCACCCGGCGCTCGTCACGACAGGTGCGCTCCTTCCTCCCCACCGCCGATTTCCCCCTTCCTCCCTGCCGCCCCGTACCCAGCACTGTGTTCTCTACAGTTAAGAGTCCGTTTCTTGTCTTGTTCTGTCTCTCTCTCTTTCCCCCTTGCTTGTTTTGTTTCTTAAATTCCACATGTTGAGCGAAATCATATGGTATTTGTCTTTCTCTGACTTATTTCACTTAGCATTATAGTCTCTAGTTCCCATGCTTTTTTTCTTGCCTCATCATTGTATGAATAATTTTTACATATCCGTCTCCCCACCTAGACATTGAGTTTCTTAAGGGCAGTTATCATATCTTAAGTATCCATGTATAGAGGATAAGCAATAGATGTCCCTTAAAGAAAGTATATGTGGGCTTGTACCTAGAACACTGACCTTCAAGAACAGTATAGACAAAGGTCTCCTTTTAACAGGTTGTTAAGGACATGGATGGCTGTATTTTTCTGTGTATAAATGGAAGAGTCTAGTAGTTACATTAAAGGTTGTATGATTTCTCCCCACAAAGGTTAAAATAGGAACTTTAGCCGTTACAGAACATAATCTGAGAGACCAATAAGATATATACTTCTGTTGTATTTGCACATGTCACCTGTATCCCAAAACTAAAATGCAGAACAATGTAGAGCTAACTCTCTCGTCACTTACTTTTTACAGCAGTAGAAAATGAAGCCAGAATTATACCTGCAATTTACTAGATACCAAAGCTCTGTGTATGTATAACTACTGGTATATTTATTCAGTAATTCTCTCTCCAGTCCCTACTGTGCATCAGAGGCACAGATACAAGTACAGTCCGTGCCATCAAAGAATTTGTGAGACTGGAGAAGACAAAAGCAGAAACTATCCGGTGCCCAGGGGCTATCACAGAAGCCTGGGAAGTGATTGTTGCTGTGGATGTAATCAGCAGAAGTCTTCTTTTCATACTTTAATTGTTACTGAATAATTTATTGATTCCCTGTATTTGTAGGCTTATGACCTATCACTCCTTGAAATAGAATGTTTTCTCGCTGTATCCTAAAAAATAGTATATTTTCTTTAGGTTTGTTTTTTAACTGAAAAATTACTGTATGAATTTTGGATTTTCTCTTTGTTATGGACATACAAGCTTTTGAAAGGGTGACAAATGGAAAAGCTGTTATCTTTATGATTTACAATGGCAGCTTTTAGATAACTTCCCCACTATCTGGGGAAAAATTCCCAGAGTTACTGGAAACTTGAAAATTTCAGGATTTTTTTTTTCCTTGAGCTCAAGATTCCCCTGGAGACTGGGTAGAGGGAAACAAGAATTTATTTTTATCTGCGTCTCGTGTTGCCACAGGACCTAATTATGTTATTTTCTATTATTTTCTTCTCTTAGAATGCTGTAGAAAGGATTATTTTATTGGATGGTGTCTTCCAGTCTTGAGTTCCAGGATTCTGTGATATTTTTTTGTGTAAACATGAGCTTAAGTTGCTCATCCCAGGTCTGAGTCGCGTTGAATTTGTAGTGGCTGAATGGTGACAGATTGACTACTGAGGCAGCAGTATGAAGGGTCAAGCATCTTAATGAAAAACTGAAAGATCTTTTCTAATTGATTTGTTACCTAGTTGAACACTGTGCTAAAACCAGCCTTGATGTACTGGTTCTTATGTGTAGGTCTCACAGGGCCAGGATTATTTGAGCACTAAGGAATTTGCAGTTTCTGATACTGGGGACAAAACTCTCCCGATTCTCACAAACATTAACATTTCAAGAATTGTTTTGCAGAGTGTGGTAGAAGGAGGAGGAGAGAGGGACTGAATCTTTTTCACTACTTTTTTTTTTTTATTTTATTGTTTAAGGCAATCATCAAATGCTTAGAAGATCGGGGGGTTTTCATCTTATTTACCTCATCAGCCTTAATACCAGAAACAAGTAAGGACAGCTTTTTTGAAAACCTATTTTTCAGTATGATCACTTTTGTTTTATAAGATCAACAACCTAACTTTGCTTATGATTTTCATTCTGTGTAGATTTTGGAGATGAGCAGATGGGTCTGCATGGGTTACATTTATTCCATCCGTCCCTTCCAGCAGGTAAGGGCACAGTGAGGTCCACACAGAGTCTGGGGGATATCTTTCAGTCTTCACCTTGACTTCTCCGCAGCACTTGACCCTGCTCTTTTCTGCTCTGAAGTCACTGCCCTTTAACCTCCCTGAGGGATCCCTCTTTATCGCCTTTGCAGACCTAGCCTTTCCTCTGGGCTTCACATGCCCCAAATTCAGGTGCCTGTTGACGTGTTCGCTCAGGCGACCCTCACGTTTCAGCACGCCCTGAACGGAACTCCCCGTGCGAGTGAACAGCGGAAGCTAGGGGGTACGGCCATCACCATCGACCCGGCAGATGGGACTCGGGACCTGCACAGACGCAGCCCCCTCTGTCCGCACTGCTCATCTCCTTCCCCTCTGTCAGCCGAAGTTGATCCCTGTGGGACCACGGATTGGCTCATAGGGGCAAAAAAATATTACTCCTGCAGCATATAAATAGGTATAACTGCGGTATTAAAATTTCAGAGGGCGATCAGGAAACAAAGTCTAAAAGGGCTCTGAGGCAGGGGGAGATGAGGACTAAAGTCAGAGAAACACCCCTTGAGCCTGCTACTCTGGTCTGTCAGGGCCCCTTTATATCACACTATTCCCACCACTCTTCCCTCAGTGGGACCTCCGGGCTTAGCAGCAGTATCATTTCAGTATTTCTTTGTATAATTATTTAATGCTTGCCTTTCTTGTATTTTACTGTATTCCTATCACCTACTGGTGCCAGGCAACTGAAAAATAACAAATGCTGGGGCCCTGGCTGACTCCTTCGGAAGCGCATATGGCTCTTGATCTCAGGGTTGTGAGTTCAAGCCCCGTGTTGGGTGTAGAGAGTACTAAAAAAAATAAATAAATAAACTTAAAAAAAAATAACAGATATTTGCTCAACAAATAAGTGAAAGTAAATGAGTCACTTCTTTTGGTCCTATGAGGATATTTCCTTCATATTTTATAATCACACTGTATATCTTTAAACACAAAATTATAACATTTATAAAGCTACAACCAATACAAAAATGTTTTTAAAGTGGATTTTTTAAGAATTATATTTAGTTACTCAAAGCAGAGAACTGTGCTGTCCTGGGCATCACTTTGGACGAAGCCCGACATTCCCAGTTGTAAGGACGTGATGGCAGTAGCGTACTTCTCTAGCATTTGCCGGGTCCGCTGTTGTTCCGGGGGTGGCTGGCTCAGTGGCTCTGTGCATGAGGACCGCCTCAGAGCGGACGGACTGAGACCTGGCTTTGCCCACGGTCACATAGCAGGCTCCTGAGCTGCCTTCCAGCCCCGACCCCATACTGCATCTCTCTCCTGCGAGAGCTCAGACTTCATCCTTATTTTTAAATGTACTTCCAGCCGAAAGAGGAACACTGGCCCCCACACCGCCCACAGTGGCATAGCACGGGGCTCCCAACGGAGTGAGCAGTGGATGGTTATACTCCCGTGTTCACGTCCTCCTCTGGATACTTGAGATATTTTTTACGTGAGAGCCTTCAGAGGTTCAGAACTATGATGGTTTTAAATGCACCCTTTGTTTGCTTGGCAGACTTTAAAAGTTCCCTTTCATAGATTTTATAATCGTTTATTACAAATCGTTCTGTTTCCACCTTTCTACCTTCTTGAAGTAACGAAGTTGTCTAGGAAAATACTACTTGATTATGAACTGTTAGTGCTATATAAGCACTTTTTATATTTTTCCTTCACTTGTTATTTTTTAAATGATGAACTGCTCAAAGAAAGGGGTTTTTATTTTAACGTCTAGCCACATTTTCCTGTTTATTCATATTTGCTCTTCTTTTCCTTTACGTAATACTGGCTCAAGGGCAAGTGTGTTCAGCTAGGACTAACTTGGTGTTTCTTAATTTCGCAATTACTTTTTCTTTAAAAAGAGTGGCATGACTCAGTTCAGTCAGTAGACACCAGAAGCCTTTGTCATCTGTGTTTTTTTTTCCTTAAGATTTTATTTATTTATTTGACAGAGACAGAGAGAGAACAAAAGTAGGCAGAGAGGCAGGCAGAGGGAGAGGGAGAAGCAGACTCCCCGCTGAGCAGGGAGCCTGATGAAAGACTCGATCCCAGGACCCTGAGATCATGACCTGAGCCGAAGGCAGATGCTTAACCGACTGAGCCACCCAGGCGCCCCATCTCTGGGGTTTTTTTAATCTTAAGAGTTACTGATGTCTTCCTTTTCTCAGTGACCTGACCTTTTCCATTTTTTCTCCTCTTACTATTTTCCTTTAGGTTATTGATTTGCTGAAAAATTAGCATTTCAGTCAAAGAGTGAGCCAAGGAAAGAGAGTGGAACACAAGACTAGTCAGTTTAGTTAACTTACTTTTTAAAAAATGTTTATTTCATTTTAACACCAATAGTAACCATGAGATTTACGGGTTACTTAAAGGTTTTACTTCCTGCGTCAGTTAGTTTGCATTGTAACTTCTTTAAAAGAATTTGAAGTAAGTTAAATAAGGTACAGTTAAAATAAGACCGATTTTAAAAGCAGGAAATGAGCATTGAAAATACTTGAAAGTCAGGGGCGCCTGGGGTGGCTCAGTGGGTTAAAGCCTCTGCCTTCGGCTCAGGTCATGATCTCAGGGTCCTGGGATCAAGACCCAAATCGGGCTCTCTGCTCAGCAGGGAGCCTGCTTCCCCCTCTCTCTCTGCCTGCCTCTCTGCCTACTGTGATCTTTCTCTCTCTGTCAAATAAATAAATAAAATCTTTAAAAAAAAAGAAAGAAAGTACTTGAAAGCAAATCCGCGATGGCCCCTGAGCCCATGCTGGGCTCCTGGGCACATGAGATGGAGCTGTCTTCCTCACTCTAACCCAGTGCTTGCACTGGAATCACTCATTTTTGGTTCATGTGCGTGTGAGTGATTTCACGTAAATAGAGATACATATATTCATTAAATGTACCCGTAGGTCTTCTGTTAATTGCTAGTTAGATTCCCATCTGAAACACTACCATATTTAACCATCCCATAGTTTTGTAACCTAAAGCATTTTCTTCCTGCATGTTTTTGTAAAATTGAAAAAAAAAAAAAAAAAGATAAAACTTGAGGTTTGAATGTATGTGTATATGTTTTAGGGTTGAAAGAATTGAAAGGTGAAGATGACATCTCATCGAAGGTGACGCCTGTTATACCTGCCCTTAACTGTGCCCTGCTAGAAGCAAAGAAGTCATTTACTGAAGAAGGAGTCTGTCCAAACACATTAGTAAAGCATAGTTTCCAAGAACTGTACAAGGTAGACAAAGGCCCTCCATGGACTGCTGCTTCCCAAGATGGAATTCAAGAGACTGCGTTCTTTGGCCAACTGTCCAATGGCTTTGACTTGGTTCCTCCAGCAGAAAAGTGCCCTTCACAGTCTTTAACTGAGTTGAAGTCTTATTTTTCAGATCCTAGTGGGTACGTTTTGGAAGTATCTGCTGCATTAGATTTCTTGGCAGAGCGTCCTCAGTCTCCTTGTATCTCAGATGGAATTTGTGATGCTGGATTTTCTTTAGTTATGACTCCAGATCCTGAATTTCTTGACTCAGAGTTAGAAGTAAGAAAAGAAACCGAAAACGAAAAGAATCCCGAAGAAATGTTTAAAGCCAGGCGGGGAGCTCTGGTTCCATTAAGCGCAGCATCAAATCTGAGAGTTCAGCCTAAGAGAAAGGCAAGCGTGCTGCCCGCCATCCAGAGTAAAAGGGTGAACTTGTGCCGCCCCTTCCCCAAAAGAAATCCTGCTGGCTCAAGCAAGGGTTCGAACTCAGCAACAACTCTCAAATTAGTTAAAGGACCGTTTCTTCAGAAAAGAAAAAGAGGTAAGTACAATTTCTGGGGGTTATGAAGTGAGCATTAGTAGTAGCTGTGGGACTCTTTAACACGGCTCCTGTCTGATTGTCGTGCCCCGAGCTGGGCAGTATCAGGTAGAGGTTTGCTGGAAACACCATTTCTCCCCAGGTGATTTGTCAACTTGGGAAGCACCGATCTAGGTGGCAGATGAAAATCAAGACATAGGAAAAACTGTGAGATACCTCAAAAGCGCACTCACCAGAGGCTCATATTTCATTTGTAAAGTGGCTCCAACCGTCACTCACTTGTTTACACTCCACTCTGGGCCATGGAGATTCAGTTTCTGAGCTATCCTCGGAAGGAGGATAAGGGTGGGAGAAGAGGGTCTTCTAAAACCAGGCTCGCTGATAGCAGCAGGAAGTGGTAACCAATAGTCAGAGCTTGTATAAAGAGGGAATTAAATGACTGGACTCTCCAAACCTAAAGCAGTCTGGGGCAAAATTTCCTGTCCTTCGTGTGTTGTGCATCAGAGTTTTAAAAATAGTCACTGGATCCTGCCATAGACCTATTGAAACAGGCCTAGAGACCTGTATATCGACATAGTTCTACAAATGGCTTTGTTGCCCCCTGTCAATTGAATGAGAATTAGAGTCTGGAGCCACTTAGTGTATAGTCAGATGCGCTGTGGCAAACACAGCACAGCAAACAACGTGCTTTTGGCTTAGAGTCATCTTAGTTACGTGTAGTGTACTTTGCTTAAAAGTAGGGAACCATACGCTTTGTGACCCCTTACGGAAGGGGTCAGCCCACTGGCCGAAGGGCCCCTCAAGCGTTTGCCTGTTGTCTCTGGCCGCTTCACACCTCGCTGGCAGAGGTGAGCAGCTGTGACCGAGATCAAAGCTGAAAATACGTACTGGCAGCCCTTCACAGAAAAGGTTTGCTGACCGTATGTGTAATATTTTGAATTTAGAAATGTTGGTGTCTGAAGAGGAAAACATCAGGGGTATGTAGATCCTCAGGCTTCTAGATAATCCAGGCTTTGCCCTGTGGCTTAACAGATAGTTATTTCTGGCTTATCACAGTTTGAGAAATGGGGTGTGTCTGTGCACGCGCACACGCGTGTGAGGATAGTGGATAGTGTGGCGGTATAAAGTATAAAGCAGTGACTCAGACTCTGCAGCTACTTACAAATACATTCCAGGCCAGCCATGCTGAGTTTCTGCTATATATGAACCAGTTTACTTCAAGCTATTAAATAATCTATAATTCAGCGTACATGTTGTCACTGTTTTCTCAAATGTTTTTAATTTCATCCACTGTAAGAAGTGTTTTACGTCATATAGTCCAGTGCGTGCAAAGACGTGCATGATTCACTGAAAGAAAAATTTCAAAAAACATTTACCCTAACTATGCATAGTACAATCTAGTATTTTCTGTTCTGTTTCATTTAAGGAAGGATTCTGGTTGCAATCCATTAAACTTATCTTACAGTCCACCAATGAATTGTGCCTCCCAGTTTGAGAAACATGGCACTGGCTGATGCAGATGGCCCCGGTAGGGTCACCTTGTTCCGTGTTTCTGTTTCCCTCCCAGGCCCGGGGTCGTGAGCGGTCTTCCTGCCCGCCTGTGCAACTGCCGCGAGCCTCCCCGAGCTCTTAGTCCTCTCGTCTTATTTTCTTTCTCTTCTCAAGTTAGTCTGAACAAACCTGCTTGATTTATAGTTTGCCTTTTTTGTGCTAAAATTTTTAGAAAATAGCTGGAGTAGAATGAGAAGTCTTAAAAACAAAACATACGTTGCTTTATTACTTGCAGTAGTTTAGTAGGGAGGACAATAATTAGACCCAGGGAAGTGTACCACATGAAGAGATGCGAAAGCTTTTTTTTTTTTTTAAAACACTCCTTTCTCAAATTCCCAAAAGAATGAAATGAAATTGGTCTCTTTTCTACATTGCACTAACAGTCATCACAATTTACTAAACTAGTATCGTGTTTCCTTTTCTCAATTAGAAATACAGTTGATCCTTGAACAACGTAGGCATCAGGGGCACCAACCGACCCCCCATGCAGTGGAAAAATCTCTGTAGCTTTTGTCTCCCCAAAGTTAATTCCTGATAACCTCCTGTTGACCAGGAGCTTACTTGATAAAACAAATCACTGGTTGACACATACTCTGTATGTTTTACGTATTATACACCGTATTTTTAAAATTATGTAAACTGGAGAAAAGAAAATGCTCTAAGAAAGTCATAAGGGGCGTGGCCCCTGGATGGCTCAGCCAGTTAAGCATCCAACTCTTGATTTCAACTCAGATCACGATCTCAGGGTCATGAGATCAAGCCCTGCTCGCTGGGGAGTCTGCTTGAGATTCTCTCTCTCCTTCCTCTGCCCCTTCCCCCTTCCCCCCCACCCCCCACTCGCTCTCACTTGCACTCTCTCTGTCTCTCAAATAAATAAAATCTTCAAAAAAAATCATAAAGGGGGGCACCTGGATGGTGCAGTTGGTTAAGCGTCTGACCCTTGATTTCGATTCAGCTCATGATCTTGGTCGTGGGATTGAGTCCCATCATGGGCTCTGCACTTAGTGCGGAGTCTGCTTAAGACTCTCTCCCTTTCCCCTCTACCCCCGTCCCTCCACACATGCGTGTGTGCTCTCTCAAAGAACAAATCTTTAAAAAGAAAATCATAAGGAAGATAATACATTGGAATAATACATGGGATTACATTGGATACATTGGGTAATACAGTGGAATGGAATCCATTCCAACCTTGTTCAAGGGTCAACTGTAGTGTTTTCTGTATAACATAATTTTAAAATATTTGCAAACACTCATATGTGTGATATTTTTATGGATACCTTTGGGACTAAATTTTTTAGTGGGAACAGCTGAAAGTAAGAAAAGGGAACATTTATTACCTTTTTTTTTTTTTAACCCTTAAAAGGTTGAAACACTTTCTATTGTTAAATGAGCGGGGTAGTCATGAGGTTTTTTCTACATACTCACCTCCTAGCTGTTCCCTTCCATGTGAGAAGCAAAGCTAAGCACTTTGTAAGAGAGATGAACCATCGTAAGAGACTTGTAGGAAGTTAAATCAGGCAAAGCCTTCTTCAGCAGACCTTCCTCTGTCTGCTCTGTAAAGACGATTTTTCCAGTGGTATTAAGACTTGTATATTTAGGAATGGTCAAGTGAAATCTAGAAGTTGGCTCTTTATGAATACACAGTCTCTTCTCTGCAGTGTGATTACAGTTTTGTCTACATTACCTCATGGGAGCTGTGTTGCTTTTCCCATAAATTGAATTCTCCATTCCCCAGTGCAGTGAACTACCTTCTTCCACCTTCACCTGCCTCATCAGTCAAGAAAGATTATGGAGAATTTTTTTTTTCTTTAGTTAAGTCATGCCTCATTTTTATAAAATTAATACTCTGACATTCTTCTTCTTCACCTGACAGGCTATAGTCCGACGCTTAGAAAAATCATATATTTATATTTATCTGAGATCTTTTAACTCATGCTTTGTTAAAAAAAAAAATCTTTTAATGAAATACCCCGAATTTTATACCTTCTTCTCTATTGCTAAAGCTACCCCCCCCCCCGAAAACAAAAGAAGTCAAAGGAGAAGCTATTGCTGATAAATATTCGAGCCCCCTACCCCTTAAAACACGGTGTGTTTTCTACATAAGGTGCTGACGTGCTGGCTGCACACTTTGTACAGACAACCAAATTGGATAGGAAAAACCAAGAAGCTCCCATTTCTAACGATGCTCCAGTGGCAACGAATGCTAAAAGGGCAAGGAAGCGAGAGAAATCTCCAGTCAAAACTGTTCCAAGGGCTAAGCTACTCGCGAAGAAAGCTCCACAAAAGCAGAGGGTAAATCTAGTAAAAGGCAATCAGAATCCCAGAATCAGAAAGCAGCCACAACCTGGTAAGAAACACTCTTCCTGTCGACTTAAACATCGCAATGCAGACTAATTGAGATTGCAAGATAGCGTATTGAAATAATCTAAGAACAGCTGAAATTTACCAACAATTCCTGCTATTTCCTTGAGTTCAGACGCTAAAAGGACTAAGTAGGTGGGCTTCCTGTTGTAGATAAATATGTTAAGTGCAGGTTCAGGCCTTCACAAAATAGACCCTGCTTTTTAGCTTGCGTAAAGCCTGAACGTGAGCAGTCTACAAGAGTGTCTGTGTAGAGAGGCTTTCTTACAACTAAATGCACGCAGACAGTATCTGACAATATTTTTCTGGGCCATAATCAGTTAAAAAAAAGTAGGTGATGAGTTTATTTGTCCAAAGGGAGGTAGAGATCGTTGAAGATAGTCATCCAGAACCTCGTGTTTGGTTTTAAAAGGCTTTAGATTAATTTTAAAAGCAGTTTTACTTTACTAGTTTTGCTTCAGTGAATAATAAAGTTTAGTTATATGAACACATGCCTGACTGCTCCAGTTCCGTGTTTCAGACAGAAGGCCCCGCTGTCCCCGTAGACGTCACCTCCCAAGCGGAGCGCACGTCTCGTCCCTGTCCCGGGTCACCTCGCGTCTGCGGGCGTGCCGTGCCGCTTCCAGCCCGCGGCGTCTCTGGCTTCTACTTCGTCTTCCGTAGCGAGGCCTGCCGGGTTGCATGTGTGTTGTTTTTCTTGTTTTAACAACAATGTGATGTCCTCATACTTTTGTATACCTATCAGTTTTCTGTCTGATTCTGCTTTCTCCCTCACCTATTTTTAGATTTTTAAAAAATCTCACGGTTACTGGGAATTCAGAAAACATTGTTTTGTTGGGATAACGGTATTATGGTTAACTGTGGTTTTTTCCTAAGTTTCTTTAATATTGTTTTGTGACAGAAGGGTTTTTTTGTGTTTCGTTTTGTTTTCAATGAGTGACAATTTTTTTTAAGAGCTTGTCCTGTGATTTGAAAACCCAGTGTTGCAGTTTTGAGACACACACCTACCAAATGCAAACTCTGCTCATGTCTTGGGCGGTTCATAAGGAGGCCTTGCCTCACACCTCCCTCCATCCTGCTGTTTCTCGCTCAGCATGCCCCTGCTCTGCCACATAGTCTGCGCTTCCCACACTCATCCTCCCCCCCACCCCCCCCACCCCCCATTCCTGCTCTTGTGCGCTCGCCTCCGCCACGTCATGCACAGGCCTTTCCTGCTGCTCTGATCTTCACTCAGCTCTCTGTTTCTTTCATTTCCTTCTGGGTTTTTGAGAACACTGTGGAATCAAATCCATACTCTTCTCTAATTATTTGATGTGTCTTGGGTCCTGTCTTTCCAATGAATTTGTAAACGTTACGAGCATAGACACACATATAAATGCCTGTGTGCTTAGACGTGTCATTTGAATTATTTGTACTGAATTGGTACAAGTATTTGTAGATATTTGTAGACTAATGGATTCATGGGAGGAATGCAGTTGGGTGTTGGCAGAAAGGTGCGCCCAGAAAATGAAAAGTTTTTAAAATACGTATTCAGAATCAGGCTGGTTTGTATTGTAAACGTCAGTATTTATTGTGCAGCCACATTCTGAGTTAAAATGTTAAGATTGCCACCTTTTAAATAATCTCTTAATTTTTTCTTTTATTTCTAGTCACTTAGTATTTCTTAGTACTAATCTGTTTCATTTCCAATACAAGTATCCGAATTTAAGAAGGCTCATTTTTGTTACTGAAACTAATTGTTTTCTGCCCTTTTTAAAGTTTTCAATATAGCTTTTATTTATTGAATTCTGTATTTTTTTAAAAGATTTTATTTATTTATTTGACAGAGAGATTACAAGTAGGCAGAGAGGCAGGCAGAGAGAGAGGGGGAAGCAGGTTCCCTGCTGAGCAGAGAGCCCGATGCGGGGCTCGATCCCAGCACCCTGAGATCATGACCTGAGCCGAAGGCAGAAGCTTTAACCCACTGAGCCACCCAGGCGCCCATTGAATTCTCTATTTTTTATATATTTCATTTGGTGTTGTGTTGTTTGTATTTTTTAAAAGAGATGATCAGGATTCTATTTTTAACTGATTGAGAACTTCTAACAAGTCAGTAATTAAATGATTCACCTGAGACACGTATTTGTTAAAATGAAGCCTTTTTCTTCAGTGCAGTGTTCTTTATATTAGGCTTTACTCAAGTGATGCCCTGTGGAAGAGCCATAATATTAACGACAATGGAATGTAATTACTGTGAATAAACACATGAGATCGCAAGATGGATTTCATGTTTCCAGTAGAGCCATGGGGCTGATGAGGTGGTTCTGTGCTTTGGGTCATTCTTTTCTACTTAATCTTGGGTTTTGCTCTTTTACGTAAGTGGACAGTGGTCGATTATTTTTATCCTTCCCACCACACACACACCTTCTCATTCTGTTTGATGACCTCACAGGCCAGGGTTTTCTCTTTAAATGGATTAGTCATTGGCCTTTGCAGGCAGGTTAATAGTTCATTTCAGACCTGCTGCCGCTGTTATAAAGAAGAACACGGTTGGCTTTTCTGTCCGCGCACGTGCTGCGGGGAATCGTTGTCTCGTATTGTTGTGAACTTTGTCCTTCCCGATAGCTGCATCTAAGGAGGCCGAATTAACATCCCGAGAATGCAAGTAGGCTGCTGTAGAAGGTCGGCTTTCTGCTCAAAGGCGAATGGGTGGATTGGATCACCTACAGAAAGGAGAATTGTTGGTAGGCAAGGAGATTTGCTATTTGCAGACAGAGGAGAGAGGAAATATTTTTAGTACAGAAATTAAAGCTTTAGGAGGTGATGAAATTGGTGATTCTGAATGAATACTCTTATGACTCTTCTGATTTTTTTATTTGTATCATTACATACTCTAATGAAATATCAGTACAGTTAAAAGTTTTCTCTAGTTTGAACTTAGGTGATTTCTCTAACAAAGCACTCGTTAAGGGGCATGCTTTCTAAAAGTGTGTTAACATACTACAATATACAGTTCAAACTTAGCAATTCTTATGTTCTCACTAGATTGTAAACTCTCTGAGGGCAGGACTCTTGTTTGTTTTCTTTTTTTCCCCCCTCTTTGTATATTTCTCTAGCTGAGCAGTATACCTTGTGTGTAGTTCAGTACATGACTTCTGAAAGGTGATTTCTTTTTAAGTCAATATGCACAGTCCTTAAGATTTGTTGCCGTGGTAAATACATTATATTAGAACTGGCAGTTGGAGGAAACCTGTCTGGTAGTAAAATTTCGACATCTAATCTATGCACCTATCCAGAGCTTCTTCTTGAGTATATTGACTTAACCCCTGCTTTTCACTAAGCCATAGTAGTAATACAGCAGAGAATTAAAGTATATGGAAATCAAACGTTACATGTCTTTTTCTTTTCTTTTTTACTGAAGCAAAAGGAGAAACTGGTTCACAACTTCCATCAGAAATCTCATCAGTTGGTCAGGAGAATGTTATTAGCCCAAATGCAGCTCCGACGGAAGCCACCTCGGTGGCTCAAAAAGATGTGCCTGAAAACTCCATTGTCAGCTGTGACTCCCAAGCCCTAAATATGCTCGCTGACCTGGCACTGAGCGCTGCTACTTCCGCCACGCCGCCGTCTGAGCCCAGCAGCTTTCCCTGCTCCTCTGAATCACCGCAAAACGATGTTTTGCTTTCTAAAGAACATTCTGTACGTGGTACATCTGACCACGAATATCACAGAGGAGTTAAAAATCAGAAAGGTGGACTGTTACCTAAGCCCGCCTCTGAGAAGAAGAGTAGTCCGGCGTCCGGCTCCCCCGTCAGCCGAGAGGGGGAGAGCTTGGCTCCTGACAGCCCGGCCCCCGTGGCGGCCCCGTCAGCCCTGCCCGAGGAGACGCTGGAAACTAATGATGCAAGCCAAAGCTCTTTTGTTGCCGTGGAACATTCCTATGCCCTGCTCCTTGCGGAACATTCAAAGAAGCATCTACAGCAGAGAGGAATCCCCAGCCCTGCCTTTGCCAAGAACGGCCCCAAAGGCCCTGAGGCGGGAACCCCAGTGGGGAAGGTGATGCCGTTCCGGCACCAGCAGAGCACGTCCCCGCTGCAGAAGCTGTCCGAGGACCCGGTGTGCAAGCGCAGGGGTAGGCTGCTGTCCTCCAGCCCGAAGGACTTCGCTTGCTCTCATACCGTGTTCAGCTGTGACGGCTCCTTTAAGGTCACTTTCAAGTGTGACACGGAATATGTATTCAGCTTGGACAGCAAATATACCAACAACCCACTGGAGAAAACCGTAGTCCGAGCACTACATGGGTAAGTAGGGGGGACACTCCATGAAAATCGACATGACTTTCGTGTTGAGATGAACATAGTGGGAAGGAGTCCTTGTGCCAGACTTTGGGGAAAGAGGACTGTGTGTGAATCCAGTAACTGAGGAGTGATATCAGGCAGTCGTGTTTACTGACAACTAAGAAAATGAGGCTGGTTTTGCCACTGTCAGTGGTCACATGGAGACCTTTTGCAAGCTGACACTGGCCCTGTGAGCAGCTTTCCATTTTGAGATGTTCCTACATAAGCCTTTGTGGTCTTTGAATTACAATATTTAAATGAGATCTTAACGTAAAATCGTGAGATAGAGAAATAACGCTTTACAGACTGAATTCCGGAAGAAACATTTCGAAAATCGCTTCTGGTTTGTGAAGCTGGTCAGATTGTCGTGAGCGAGCGGGTTTACATGGGGCCAGGCAGTAACGGCAGAGGGACGAAAAGCACGGGCTTTGGAGTGTGGGCCGACCCAGGTTTTTAACGTAGGTTCTCCCAGGTACCTCGCTTCTGTGACCTGGAAGAGGTTCCTGTGCTTCGGGGTACTGCTTCTCGATCTTCTCCGTGTGTACAGCTCATCCGGGGGTCTCACCCAAGTGCAGAGTGTGACTGAGTCTGTTGGGGACAGGGCCTGCGAGCCTACATTTGGAACAGATTTCCAGGCGATGCCAGTGGAGGATGGCAGTCTGTGGGGAACCCTTGGAGTATGGGTTAGTAATAGCTACAAGTCAGGTTGCTGTGCGCCGGAGGGTTTTGCGCAGTCACTGGCACATACTAGTAAGTGCTAACCATTACTGTTTGCAGGCCGCGCTCGCTGTAGGGAACGGCACTCAGTTACCCTCTGCGGAGTGTTCCGCCGAGGAGGGACTGCGTTGTATCAGACTTCTCTCTGTGCGTCGGTTATAAGCTCGCACTCATGGGAGCATACACTTAACGTCCCCATGTACTTGGGGGGGGGGGGTCATTCCTTAGCCTTCATCCTGCTTAACCGAAGCCCAGCTCTGTGACCCTCTCGCTCTTCTCATTGCCGCTCTCTGCTACACTTTTCCTGCGCAAATGGCCAGAAATGTTTTCTCCCTGTGTGGTTTCAGATTTTCCAGGACTATAAGCTGAAAATAGTGTAGTTCTGCTGAATCTCCTACAGAGACACTTTAATTTTCAGAGTTTCCAATTATTAGAAGAGACACACACAAATAGAAAAGAAATGAGTTGGCCAGACTTGGCAGAAATGAGGATTTGGGTGGTCGCTGGAGCCATTATTCACATAATAGGTATAGTGTGTCCAGAGAGAGTCGGAGTGGAATAAAAGAAAAATCCTAGACCAGGACCCCGGAGACCTCTGTTCCAGTCGTGGCTCGACTGCGTAAGGGTTTTATGATCTAAAAGAAGTTACTTCTCAAAGTTCCCATTTTCAGTTCCGTCTTCTGCCTCTGTTAAGTGAGGGGATTAGATTCATTGTCATTATTTGTTACATTAACTTCATTTTTATCTTATTCGTTTCATGTTCGTGTATTTTTAATATAAAAATGAGCACATTTAAAACTAAGATTAAAATCACCAGTTTCAGTGATTTTTTGCATGTTTTCTCTTGAAAACGCAGGCCCTGGAACACTGACTTACCTGATAACGTGGAAGAAGTGAAGCTTTTACTTCACATGTGGGTAGCGCTGTTTTACAGCGATCAGAACAGAGTCCTGCAGTCACCCCGAAAAGTGGTAGAGCACAGCAACCCGGCAAAATACGTGTCTATAAATAGCACATTAGAATCTTTTGAATTCAGTGAAATCGAGGAGGCGTCCATTGTGGACAGATGTTCCGTCAGCCCTGTGCTGGAGACCAGCGAGCCTGCCGGAGCTCGTGCTGCCGACGCCAGCTCCTCGCTTCCCTGCATGAGACTACCACCCTCGGGAGGCTTGGAGTTCTGGGCGCAGAATGGACAGAAAGACATTTTCGCAAGAGAGGGTCATCCAGATACCCCAGAAAGCCAGAATTTCATTTATCCTTGTAACAATGAGGTAAGTAAAGCTGAATACTCTACGTGCTGATGTTTTTGAAGAAATTATTTTTTTTTCTTAATATGTAAAATCACATTCAAATCATCGTTGGTTTCTTTTAGGAAGGTGGCTTCTCTATATCTATGTAAAGGATTAATAATACCAAAAACTCAGTGTCCGTGAATGTTGCTCTGGATTGTCTGCAAGTGGAGATATTCTCCATCCTGATTGAAGAAGCAGATGTAGAAACAAACCGTGGGGGTCAAACGGGTCTGGGGGCCAGCCATAATGGTGTTACTTATTAGTTGTATAATTTGGGGCAAATTACTTCTTCTCTCTGAACATACTCTCTTATATTTTAGAAGAAGTAAATAATATCTGTTCTTACTTAGAATAGGTTTTGTTTTTTGTTTTTTTTTTTTTGAGAGAGCGAGCACGAGCAGGGTGGGAGGGGTGCAGAGAGAGGGGGAGAAACAGACTCCCCACTGAGCAGGGAGCCCGACATAGGGCTCAGTCACAGGACCGTGACATCATAACCTGAGCCAAAGGCAGACGCTTCACCAACTGAGCCACCCAGACGCCGTAGAGTAGTTTTTAAGGATCAAATGCAATAATAAATACTAGAAGTCTTTGATAAACCTTAAACTGAAATTGAATATGTTAAAAATTATTTGTGGAAACAAATGCTGGAACAGAAAGTACAGTGCCCCCCGGGTCCGTCAGTAACTTTATAAATAAAGTTATAAATAAAGTTACTTATAAATAAAAATTTATAAATATTTATAAATATGGAAAATACACTTTGTTTCTTTCCATGGTTCTCAACTAATGTTCAGCAACAGGAGATAATCACGTTTTAACTGGAGCAAATAAAGAAGTTGTATCAAAAGTCTATAAATGGATCGACAGAACATGTGCCTCTTTAAGGTTTCAGCGTCCCTCTCTTCCAGAAGACTTTTGCAATGGTTTGGGCACTGCAGTGCCTGTCTTAACATTGAGTAGACGGTGTTTCTATACTTGGGATTACTTGGGGAATTGCAGGTCCAGGGACGAGCCTCAGAGAGCCTGTGTGTCCAGATGCTCATCTTTATCGAAATGAAACTGATGGCCTGCTGTGGGCCGGACAGCTGTCTGCGCCTTCTGCCCACATGAGCTCAGTCTCATACAGCCCCGTGTCAAAGGATCACGCCCCCCATCTTCTAGATCGAGGAGACTAAGTCTGCTTCTCTCTCTCCTTCTGCCCCTTCCCCTGCTCGTGCGTTCTCTCTGAAATGAGTAAATAAATCTTTTTTAAAAAAGAATCTCTACAGGGGCGCCTGGGTGGCTCAGTGGGTTAAGGCCTCTGCCTTCAGCTCAGGTCATGATCTCAGGGTCCTGGGATCGAGCCCCACATCGGGCTCTCTGCTCAGCGGGGAGCCTGCTTCCCCCTCTCTCTCTGCCTGCCTCTCTGCCTGCTTGTGATCTCTCTCTCTCTCTGTCAAATAAATAAAATCTTAAAAAAAAAAAATCTCTACCTTAGAATAAGAAAATATAGTTTAGAAGACTGATTACTACCTGATGAAGTATTTTTTGTTGTTTTAATCTGGAATCAGCTATCATCATTACTAATTCTAGAAATGGTGTTTTTGCAAATGTGAAACCAAGTATTAAGAAGTAGAAAGAATATTAAAATTAATTAATTTCTGTAGTATATATTTGAGTTTTTTTCCATCATCTCCTTGGCTACTATGCCTGTACTTTAGGGGTGTGTGCACAGGCACTCTCCCCCTGCCACCTTCCCCACGTGGGCACACTAGACGTGAAGAGCACTCCAGCACTGTAGGCATTAGAAACCATTGACATGGTGCTCTCAGTTATGTGTTTAATTTTGTGTGTGAATAAAAAGAACTAAATAAATAAAATAAAAAGTTCTTTTTAAGTATCAGACTTTGTTAAACATTATATTTCAACAATAGTAAAAAAAAATATCAATACACACATAGGAAGTTGATGACAATTTGCATTTCACTAAGTCCACAGGCATGGTGAGATTTGCAGCCACAGTGTGATTGAAGGGTCACGAGATAGTTTTCAGAATGACTCTTACCATCAAGACTTTTCTATGCTTTGTGTCTGCTCAGTCATGTCGTCTTAAAACTGAGTCTTCACTCTGCCCTGCCATTTACGTGGGTCAGTGTCTTTCTTTACGACCAAAGTCTGTTTAACAGATTCGAAACCCAGGTCTTGACTTTCAGCGTGATCACCTCAAGACGTGACAGGAAATCTGTGACCAGTACTGTTCCCAAAATTACAGGTGTATGGTCTGTGTGATCAGTCCGTTTTACCACATTCTGGGCAAGACCGTGCTTCATTCAGCCTTAGAACAGCCTGTCGATGAGGTCATCAGAACATCCCGAGATACTCTGCTGATATTTAACCTCAGTCCTTCCTGCTTTAGAGCAGTCCTCCTGGTTCGGTGTGTCAGTGCAGGCTGCGCTGTGCTCTCTGCCGCGCTGCTGAACAGGAGCTGCTAAAGTGGCCACTCTGTTCTTCATCATACGTAAATGTGAAAAGAGTCTATTTGACTCTTGATTTTTCTTTTTGTCATTTCAGATAATTGGGGAAAAGGCTGAACAAGACCCAGCAGATGAACTAGAGACTTCCAGTCTTGTTCTTTCTAGTATTGGAAGTACCCAAACGAATGGACCTTCTGTTCCCAGTAAAGATAAAACCTTTGAGCCGCTTGATAGCACAAGAGCGACTTACGATGATACCGTCACACAAACCACATTCAGCAAGACTCATGATGGGCTCAGCAATCAGGCAGCGATTTGTCAGAAGTCTGCGTACAGCCCCCTTGAAAGCAAGGTTGATGTTTTTCATGCAGCAGTGCAAACAAAAACCAGTGCTTTACAGGGCCTCATCCAAGAGAGCGGCCCCATGAGCAGAGAACGTCCGCCTTCACGGGAGAGGAAGGAGGATACAGAGTATGTGATGATTAATCTGGAACCAGTTACCTTCACTTTTGAAAAAAACACCTATGTACCAATACAGACAGAAGTTGTAAATAGAAGCGACGACCCTACAAGCTTTAATAGGGAGTTGACTAAACAAGTGTCACCTGCTATGAGACATCCTGTGCCTGCATTTGAAAAGGCACAAACACAAGGCCTCAGGGACGTTCCCTCTCCCGCAGTGTCCAAGCAGAAAGGCGCGAAGTACCTTTGTGCCTCCTCAGTAAGTGGAGAGTCACTTGCAAAAGAAATGTGTTCGCTACAGAAAGAGATTCCGGTTCGAGGCTCGTCGCCGTCTGATAAACCAGTGGTAGCTGAGGAGTCATTAGGTAAAAGTTCCCATTATTCATTACCCAGAGAAGAAATGAAACTCTCTCAAGAATTTTTCCTGCAGACTCAGAGTCTCTTCGGCATATCTTCGGAAGAGGTCATAGAGCCGTCCCAGGTCGAAGAAGTCGCCTCGGCACCTGCCTCTGCCACTTTGGGAAGAGATGCCTCACGTGACTGCGTCCCGTCAGTGGGCGATGCGGCAGGGAGCGCCCCGGAACCGGTGCGTGACAGGACTGGTCTGAAGAGCGAAAACAGGAATTCTGAATCCTTTAATTCAGCTTTTACCAAACAAACCAGCGTCTCTGTGGGCGGCGAGGAGGCCAGCCTAGAGTCCTCAGAGGGAGACTCTGACATTGACCTCACTCTCACAATATCGCCGCCCCCCAGCCCCAGAGAGGGGACGCCCTTGTCAAATTCGGAACTTCAGGCCACGACCGAGGAGATCATTGGGCCCGAAGAGGTGACTCTCCTAGAAACCCCAGGAGTGGATTCTGCTAATCATACATCCACGTTCCCTGCGGTGCCCGAGAAACCGTTAGAAAGTCAGGAGAGAAAAGGTGATAATCTACAAACAGTTACCTTCATACTTTCTAAAGAAACTTGCGCTCTTGAGATTGCAGAGGAAGTGAATGTTACCTCAGACTTTCCCTTTGCTTCTTTAATTGAAGAAGTGTCACCAGCTTCCAGTCCGGACCCCCAAGATCCAGTCGAAGCAGCACAGCCACCTCAGGCCTTGTCTCTGTGTAGTTTACAGCTGGCCAGTCCGCAGGGTGAGAGAAATGACAGATTCTCCCGGGTCGAGTCGGTAGATTTGGCCTTAACGGAGAAAGAAAATTCTTTTGTTGGTCCTACCCATCCGGTGGGACAAGATAACTTAACCGGAGTACAAGAAATGCAGCTTTCTGCCGAAACGCCTCTAGTAGGAAGTAAGCATCCGGAAAGGAAGGATGGCTATTTGACCCTGCCTGGCAAAGCAGCTGAGGAAATTGTCCCAGGGGAGCATGGCGAGGGCGTCTCTTTCTCAGAAGAGGGGCCTCACTGTGCTACGGAGCTGAGCCAGCCTGCCCCAGCTGCCGAATACGGAGAGGACGTCAGGCTTTCTCTAGAAAAATGGGTGACATCGGGAAACGCACTGCAGCCAGTTAGCGTCCAAAACCAGAATTTAAGTCCTCTTGTCTTGGAGACCAGTGAGCCTCCACGTGGTCCTGGAAAGATGACTGAAAATAAGTCTTTGGCGGACACGTTTGTTTCTCCCACAGCTCCAAGTGGTACAGTGAATGCGGCACTAAAACCGCAGACCAGCCCTGAGAGTGTTAAGGACGGTCTCTTCGGCGGCGGCGTGCAGACGGATGAAGCCGTTTCCGTGCGAGCTCAGTCCTGGGGCTCTCGCTCAGCGGGCCGAGCGGATGCACAGACACGCGGGCACCCGGACAGCCCCGGACTTGCTTCTCCCTCCGATGGGGCTGCCTTACCCCACGGTCCCGGACCCACAGACACAGAGACCGGGGTCCCGACGCAGGAAATCTCGGTAGTCAAAATGGCCAGTTTGCTTGAGAATAGTGACGCTGAGGCCAAGTTCCAGGAGGGAGCCACAGACGTAGGAGGTGCTGACTGCCAGTCAAGCACCACGTCTCCAACAGACAGACCAAAGCAAGTTCATGTGCTGCAAGACAGGGCAGTGTGTGAAACAAAAGATCTGAATGCCGGGCTTTTCCCCACGTGTGTACCTGCAGATTCGTACCATAAACCAGCCATCACTGGCGAAAATACCAGCAGAGAGCCCTGTGCTTCCGTCGGTCCCCCGACTTGTGCCCCTCTTGTTTGCGGAGTCCCTGAAGAGCAGACAGCAAGTAGGGGCTCTGGCGAGGGGGACTCGGGGACCATCGGTAGAGACGCGAATGTCAGTGTGAGTTCTGACATCCATTATGAGCCGCTTTCTGGAGAGTCCGATCAGGATTCCCGTGGGGACTGTAGAAATCCCAAATCAGAGGTAGAGAGTTCCTGCGCTTTGAGGTGTGGTCAAACCAAGAAAGAAGAAGATGCTTCAAAAGATGATTATGAGCCTTTGCTGAGCCTCAGTAACAGTGATAATGAAGAGTGGGGCTGCTCTGCCCACGCCCCAGGGCTGGAGACGGGTGCTGCTCCCAGACACCGGCTCAATGGATTCAAGAAAGAAGACAGGTGTGTGCCACCGTCTGTCCAGATCCGAGACCTCCGCGGCATCCCCAGGACTTACGCTAATTTCACCGTAACTAAAGAGCTGGCAGACACCACGAGAACTTTGCACAGCCTGAAGCGGCACCCCAGTTTCCCCGCAAAATGTGGCTTGCTCAGCTCCTGGACGAATACCTGGCAGGTGGCGGATGACCTCACCCAGAACACTCTAGATCTGGAGTACCTGCGTTTCGCACATAAGCTAAAACAAATTGTAAAGAAGGGAGATTCTCAGCATTCTGCCTCCTCCACCAATGTCTTTCCAAAGGAGCCCCCTCCCCAAACTGGTGCTGGAGCTTTCCCTCTGACAAAAGTATCCGAGTCCCCAGCTCTGCAGCGGGCGCCCCGGAGCAGGAGCCCCCTTGTGGTGACAGTGGTGCACCCGGGCGCCCGGCAGCGCAGCCCACGCGGAAGGGCCCACGCGCTCGGCACTTGGGACGGGTCTTCCTTTTGGAAGGAGGGCTGCGGTCACAGTAGAAGTCATCTTGCAAATTCCGAGAGAAATCCGGCTGCGTCATTCCACCTCAACAAACTGAAATACAACACTGCTTTAAAAGAAGCCCGGAACGATATTTCGCTTATTCTCAGTGAATATGCCGAATTCGACAAGGTGATGCTGAACAGCAAGCCGGTGGTCTTCCCGGAGAAAGCGTCCGGCGCGGCTTCCGGAGCAGCCTCCTCCCGGGAGCCGTGCCCCTGTTGCCCGCGCGCCGCCTCCTACGAAGACCTGGTCACGGACCTGTGCGCCGGCTTGCACGTCAAGCTGATGCGTGTGGTCCAGGAGGCCTGCAGGAGCCCCTTCCTCTTCTACCTCGTGGAGACCGAAGACCAGGCCTTCTTCGTGCGGACGAAGGTACGGTGCCGGCTCCCCCCTCGGGTTCGCGCTCTGGCTGCCGTCGGGCGCTGCCATCGGGCGCTGCCGTTGGCTCACGCGGCTAGCGAGCTCGGCTTGAGAGAGAGGGCGCGGCGGGACGCGGCCTTCCAGTCTGACGGCCCCGTCCTCGCCTGCGTGCTGGGGGCTCCGCCGCGGAGATCGCAGGCCCCGCTGTTGGGCCGTGCTTGTCGTGTGTGTCCGCTTTCGTCAGGCCGGAGTGCTTCCTCTGGCATTTGTTACCTTCGGTGGCCTGGACAGTATGGAAGAGTGTAGGCCAGTCATGTGATCGTCTGCTTCAGTTTATGTGCATCTCCTGTTTCCGCAGGATTTATGCATTTTAGGTGAAAAGAGTCACATCCAATGCTCTCCTCTTAGTGCCTCATATGAGGCGCCATACCCTGTTGATTTGTCCCATGGCTGTGTATTCATGTCTTTCATGCGAAGATGGTTTCTGCCAGGTTCCTCCACTTCCAATGTAAAGTTAATAAATGTGCCGTAATTATTAATGAGTGGGGAGGTAGAATAGGATATATATCGATATCCTATTCTTCATCGGACTTTGACCCACCCGAGTTAATATCCATTGACAATTCTTGCCTAAAGCAGCTACTAATACGATGGGGGGGGTTGAATTCCATCCTTCCTTGTACGTTTGTTAGTGGGCGTTCTGCAGGGTAGAGCTTTCCCTTCTCCCCCATTCACTTATTTATCTCCCAGGGACCCGCGCTCCATATCATTTTACGCAGAGTTACCACCCAGTCCCTCCTCAGTTTTTGTTCATCGTAACCCCCACTTTCCACCCCCTCCCCTCCGGTGACCACTAGTGTATTCTCTGTAGTTGAGAGTCTGTTTCCTGGTTTGTTTCTCTCTTTTTTTTCCTTTGCTTGTTTGTTTTGTTTCTTAAACTCCACGTATGAGTGAGATCCTGTGGAATCTGTTCTTCTCTGGTGGGCTTGTCTCACTCAGCGTACCACCCTCTGGCTCCATCCACATCGTTGAAAGTGGCGAGATTTCATTCTTTTTTAGTGCTGAGTAGTATTGCCATGTGTGTGCGTGTATACGTACACATACACCTTTATCCATTCATCAGTCGATGGAGGCTTGGACTGCTTCTGTAATTTGGCTGTTGTAGCTAATGCTGCATTAAACAGGGGTGCGTGTACCTCTTTGATTTAGTGTTTTTGTGTTCTTTGGGTAAATACCCGGTAGTGAGATTGCTGGATCGTAGGGTAGCTCTATTTTTAACTCTCTGAGGAACCTCCTTACTGTTTTGCAAAGTGGCTGCACCAGTTTGCATTCCCACCAACAGTGCGCGAGGCTTCCTTTTTCTTCACATCCTCACCAGCACTTGCTTCTTGTAGGGGATTTTTTAAGGTTTTTATTATTCTTATATATTTAATCTCAACACCCAATATGGGGTTCAAACTCACGACCCCAAGGTCAAGAGTTGCACAGTCCTCCAACTGAGCCATCCAGGCACCCCTCTCGTGGTGTTGAGTTTAGCCATTCTGACACATGTGAGGTGCTATCTCATTGTAGTTTTGAGTTGCATTTCCCTGATGAGTGATGTTGAGCATCTTTTCATGTGTTTGCTGGCCATGTGTACGTCTTTGGGGAAATTGTTGTTCATACCTTCTGCCCATTTTATAATTGGATTATTTGTTTTCTGGAGTGCTGAGTTTGATAAATTCTTTATGTATTTGGGATACTAACCCTTTGTCAGAGATGTCATTTGCAAATATCTTCTCCCATTAAGTAGGTTGCCTTTTAGATTTGTTGATTGTTTTCTTCATCGTGCAAAAGCTTTTTATCTTGACGTAGTCAAAATAGTTTACTTTTGCTTTTGTTTCCCTTGCCTCGGGAGATGTCTGGTAAGAAGTTGTTATGACTGATGTGAAAGAGGTTACTGCCTGTGCTTTCTTCTAGGATTTTTATGGTTTCAGAAGGTCTCACATTTAGGTCTTTAATCCATCTTGAATGTAGTTTTTGTGTGTGTGGTGTAAGAAAGTAAGTTCATTCTTCTGCATGCGGCTCTCCAGTTTTCCCAACACCATTTGCTGAAAAATACTCTTTCCTGCTTTGTCGAAGATTAATTGATTACATAGTTGTGGGTTTATGTCTGGGTTTTTATTCTGTTCCATTGACCTATGTGTCTGTTTTTGTGCCAGTACTATGTTGTTTTAACTACTGTTGTGTAACGTAACTTGAAATCTGGAATTGTAATGCCTCCAGTTTTGTTTTTACTTTTCAAGATTGCTTTTGGCCGTTCAGGGTCTTCTGTGGTTCCATAGATTCTTTGTTGTAGAAAAATGCTGTTGGTATTTTGGCAGGGATTGAACGAAACGTGTAGATTGCTTTGGGTCGTGTAGACGTTTTAACAGTTACTTGGTTTGGCCCCTCATCATTTCTTACGGTGACGCTCTGATTGCCCCACACCCAGCCAGTGCGGGTCCTTCTTAGGGGCTTCCGTGTCCTCCTGAGAAGTCCCCAGAATTGTTTGGATCCTTATCCTTTCTTCCTTTGTGGTACACCTCCATGTTCCAGACTTACCTCCTCCCTTCCTTGCCCCAGCCTTGAGGTCTGCCATCTCTCTAAGGAGCGCTGATTGTTTTAAGGGAAGAACAGCATTTGGAGTCAGTGTCTGGGCCCTGGGCGAACTACGTGCCGCTGGGTGTCTGCCTCTCGGCCCTCCCAGCAGACCGGGAAGTCTGTGGGTGTGTTGACCAGACGGAAACGGGCGCACGCACTTCCCCGGGTCCAGTGCAGCCCCGGGAGTCTTGTCCTGGCCCCCTTTGCCGTCCTCCCAGCCGTGTCCACCACCCTGCGGCTGTTCCCACTGCCCGCCTCCAGCTCACCCCCGGTCCAGCCCCCTTCGCAGCCTGGGGCGCCCACCCAGAGCGGCCCCCAGACACGGCGCCCCCCTCCGCCCTCTACATTCACAGCAGGAGCCGGTTCGAGGGACGGCCGTCCGTAGTGCGCATTCTGGGGTGCCAGCGCGCAAGGGGAGGGAAAAGGTGCCCTCCTGTCCTGACCGTTACAGCTCACGGGACGAGCAAAACGCTGATAAAAGCGCCGAAATCAGCTCCCAACTCGACAGGCCGCAGGTGTCGTGGGCCCAGGCCCAGGCAGGGAGGTTGGGACCTTTCTCTGGAGCAAGCGATGCTGACCTCTGGTACGAGGTGTGGCCAGCTCGACTCCCAAGCGTTGTGGTTCTGAACATTCGCCTAGATTGTCTCCGAGGCTGCTTGTGTCAGCACTTCCAAGAAGCCAGGAGTATCT
>CM052897.1:118896797-118924754 GCA_028534135.1 Potos flavus | reverse complement strand
CCTCCACCATGGTCTTTGTTCCAGTTTCCATGCCGCTTTGGGCAGCAGTGGAGTCGAAAAAATTGAAGTATTTTTTTAGGTGCTTGGCCCCCGAAAGTAACCTAAAAATGAGTGTTTTTTACCTTGAAGTTAATTTTGTTGGGCTGATGACATATGCTGTGCCTTGACCGGTGCTGAAATACATCCGGGGTCGACTCGGGAGCACCAAAGCCACAGTGAGCCACAGCCCCGGTTCCTGTCCTCCTCGGCGCCGTTCACGCCGCAGCCAGAGCGCTGGGGGTGGCGGGTCGCGCGGGAGGACGGGGGTGCCGCGCCGCCCCCCGGAGTGCCGTGTGCCTCGCCTTCCTGTTTGTCCCGGGCCACGGTTCACGACAGGAAGTCACGAATTTTGTGCAAAGGTAAAACTAATGAGAAGGTGGACCCCGTATAAAATCAGCTTGAGAATAAAGTACTAGCAAGGTAATCTAGAGCAAACTATTTTTAAAAGCTGGGAAAGCGGGGCGCCTGGGTGGCTCAGTGGGTTAAGCCTCTGCCTTCGGCTCAGGTCATGATCTCAGGGTCCTGGGATCGAGCCCCACATCGGGCTCTCTGCTCAGCAGGGAGCCTGTTCCCCCCTCTCTCTCTGCCTGCCTCTCTGCCTACTTGTGACCTCTCTCTGTCAAATAAATAAATAAAATCTTTAAAAAAAAAAAAAAACTGGGAAAGCTATCCTGGAGAGGCCCGCGGCATTCGGGAAAGACGGGGTGTGGGGCCCATTTCCCCGTAAGATGAGGAAGCTCTGGGAGCTCCATCGCGACTGTGGACATTCGGGGTGCGCGACAGACAGACACAGACCCCACGGCACGTGGTGAGGGTGTTGAACGTCTCAGAAAACGTGTTCATTCAGGTAATGATTGCTAAATTATTGCTAAATTAAGTCAGAGGTGAAGATTTATATTTAAATGTTTTAGTGAGCTCTTTGTTAAAAGAGATCTGGAGGAGTTTCTTTGAAGACACGTTGCCATGTGTTTTGAGTGAAGTAGCGAAATAATCCAGGTTTGAGCTGTTCTGAGATCCAGGGCGGGTGGACGCTGTGCTTTTACAAGGGGAGTGACAAGTGCTGGTCAGACACCGTGTTCTGGTGCAAGGGGGAACATCGCGGTGTGCGGCGGCAAGCTCCAGAAGCCTTCAGACAGAAGCAGCGTCAGCATCGCGAAGGGGGACAGAGTGAAGGAATGTCGTCTCTGCAGAGGCTGGAGGCTGCCGGTCAGGCCGGCGACAGGCGGGCGGGCTGGTGACAGGTGGGCGGCCGGCCGCCTCTCCCCGCCGCCCCCGGGGCTCGCGCCGCTGCTGTTCAGGGCACGCCAGGTGATCCAGAGCTATCACTTGGATTCCAAAAGTTCTAGAAACTTTGTGACTGCAGGTGGCATTTTTAGAGTGAGTATCTGCGTCCCCAGGGTGGCAGCCGCAGGTCCGGTGAGGGTCCCGTGTGCGCGTTCGTTAGTCCGCCTCGGCCGCTGTGCGGGCACAAAGGGTTGGTGATCAAGTGCTCTGCCTTTGAAACGACCCTCCCGGCGCAGTTGTTAGCAATGGCCAGGCGCCATCTGTTTGAGATGTGACAGCTCACTGAGAAGCGGGACGGCCGCCGCCGGTGTCGCCCGGTTGGGATGGTTGAGGGGACAGATGCGCTTTCCGACGTGTTCCGCGGACTGGGACGGCGACGCCGTGCAGACGTCCTCTGTGTAGTAATGCTCGGCGTGTCACTCCTTCAGAGCGTCCTGAGGAAGGGAGGCCATACGGAGATCGAGCCGCAGCATTTCTGCCAGTCCGCTCACAGGGACAACGACACGCTCCTGGTCGTCATCAGAAACGAGGACGCGGCGTCGCGCCTGCATCAGGTACGTCTGCCCGCTTCTCAGAAAGAGAGGTGTTCCGGCCTTTTCGGGGGTGTCCCGAGGGGGCGGCCCGCAGAGTAGAGAGGCACTCGGCGAGGCGTTTGTGGGGCCCGCTCCGGCTCCGGGCTCGGGACGAGCCGCGGAGAGAGCGAGCGTGGGGACATTTCCCCAGCCGAGACGCAAACCCGCGGCTCTTAACGCCCAGCAGGAGTTCCTCTTGCTTTAAGAGGACTTGGGAGAGTCTTCTTCGGCCCGTGTCGGGATATTTATGTGAGTAAAAGGAGGTGCCCGCCCCGTGGCCCAGGCTGGGCGCAGGGCTGCCGTCGGCGCGGGAGCGGAGCTGTCGCCTGCTTCACCGCGTCACGGGTCCCCGCGGCGGAGCGGTGCTCAGCCTGTGGGTTCCAAAGGCCACTTTGTGACGGACGAGTTCTAGGGCGTTCGCGGCGCGTTGACCAGCGGAGTCCTGTTCCTTACGAGACGCTGGTGGGCTTTGCGTCGGGGTCGCGGAATTTGCAGTCATCAGAGTTGACTGTGTTTTCCGCTTCCCCGAATCTTGAAACCCTTGGCTAAAAGGGACCCCTCCAACCATCCGCTTGTGTTTGCCAGATTCCCTCTCTGCTGAAGCTGAAGCACTTCCCCAGCGTCCTCTTCGCTGGCGTGGACGGCCCCGAAGACGTGCTCGAGCACACCTACCAGGAGCTCCTTCAGACGGGAGGCTTCGTGGTCTCGGACGACAAGATCCTAGAAACCGTGACCCTAGGTCGGTCTTTGAGTTTCCTTCCTTGTTTCTGTCTTTGAAATCTAGTCAGATCCATTTCTCTTCAGCCAGTGGCCCAAATACTACTTCCTCTCGAAAAGATAGTAACTCCTAGTATCAGCCACCACGTTTGCAGGCCTTCATGTTTGCTACGCGCTCTGCTAAGCAGTTTTCGTATGGACTGCTGTCGTCCTCATTCCCGGGCCCGTGCCCTGAGCCTCCCGGGTTAGGAGGCTACCTGGTTATCGCCTGGTTATCCTCAGCACCCGCCCGCTTCTCCGTTCCTTGTCTCCCACACTCGCCCAGCAGCCCTCTCTCCTGCATGTCCCTTGTCATCACTCTTGCCATCTTGGGGATGTTCTGGAAATCGGAAACATGGCTCTGAAGAGTCCTCTTAATTATGTGCCGGACCCTCGTAATTCCCTTCTCCCTGGGCAGCGACGCCAGAAGGACGTCAGAGCCGCCCTGGGCGGGTGCCGCTGTCCTGGTGGAGCTCGCGGGGCACGCCCCTCCTGGCTCAGAAAGGGGGGACCCCACAAGCGTGAATTCTGCGTGGAGACTGGAGTTGAGAGTTTCCGCAGGCTAGACCAGTGTTTTCTGCCGCGGCTGGACCTCCCGCTTGTCGCGTGAACGTGACAGGTGTCCCGGGGCCGGGGTGGGGGGACGGGCGGCAGGCCTGGCGCGCTCCCACCGTGGGCTGGGCCTGCAGCGGGCCGGGGACGGTGTGCGCCGGGTCGGCGTCCGCCTCCCCACGAGCCGCGGTTCCCGGCCTCCGACTCGACCCCCTCTCCTGTCCGTAGCTCAGCTGAAGGACGTGGTCCGGACCCTGGAGAAGCTGAACGGAAACGGAAGGTGGAAGTGGCTGCTTCACCACAGGGAGAACAAAAAGCTAAGAGAAGACGGCAGGTGAGGGCGCGGGCGCAGGCGCACAGCTGGGTTCTGGCGTTCGCCGTCGCTCGGCTGACGGGAGGCGTGTGGGCTGGAACCGCCGCTGCGGGCTGGGGCCCAGACTCTGAGGAGCACGCGAGGCCCGTGGAAGCGAGTTGCCGAGTCCCGAGACGTCCGTTCACCGAGGTTCCGGCTCTGCTGCCGTGAACCGGACGGAACAGAAAGCCTGACCTGCGGCTTGGGCTTGCCGCACCCGTGTTCGGATGTTTGTTCAGATAGCAAGTTGCCACAGTTACAAGGATGGAAACATCGAGATCAGAATGTTTTACCCCTAAGTAGGCAAGTGTTTTTTTAACCGATTCCCTGGCTGAAGAGACCTGGGGTGTGTGGGTGCCCTGGGCTGCGGCGAGGCCGGGACAGGAGTGGACACGGTGTGCAGCCGCGAGGAGATCGACAAGCCCCCCGTGAAGTGACTGGCGGGCCCTGTCAGGGACAGAGGAGACGGACAGTAAAGACCCACTTTCACGATGAGGAAGTTGAAGTGCGGGGACGACAGAGCCGATCCAGGTCAGACAAGGAGTTGTGACGCTGGGCTCCGAGCCCCTCATGTTCACCTCTAACGTGACCGCTCTCTCCTGTCTCACCACGCTGCTCCCTCCCAAGGACAAACGTAGGCCTGAGCATGAGATCTTGAAAGGGACGTGGCCGGCCGGGAGAGGCAATACTACCTAGAAGTAGTGCGGGAGGGAAAGCAAGCCGAGAGGTCTTAGTGGACCCCGGAGCTGACGCCGTCACGTCCGGGAGGGATTTCCCTGGGGCGGGCTGGGGGTGGTGCAGAGGCCGTGGCTAGCCGACCTTGTAGAGCAAAGGTTCAAGGTCAGCAATGATTGACGCTCCGAGGTACCACAGAACACCTGTAAGACTGGCAAGTATCTGTTAATCTCGCACTCAGAGGACTTTAGGTAAAGGAATAGGTATGCTGCGGCTGGCACCATAACAGGTCCCGCACGTGGTATCAGTCTCGCATTCGAGAGCAGGTGCCGTGGGGATGCGTCTGAAAACATATCCTGTGGCCTCTGCAGACGTTTATCTAAAACTAAAACCAAAAACACGCCTAGCTTTTAAAAACTGTTTCTACAAGATGTTCATAGCGGTGGGTGGTTATCAGCTGCAAAACCAACCTCAGATCTGTTCGTAGGCAAATAGGACAGATGCATGGATTCCATACATATATATATTTTTAAAACAAATGCAAAATAAGGAATATATGTGTAAAAGTGTGCAGTGTGACGCCAATCACATAAGTCTGCGTGTACGAAGGGGAAAATGCAGCCCGGTGATGCGGACAGTGCTCGCCCCTGGAGTGCGGGGACCTGGGGGAGTTGGCTTTCCTCCGTGGGCAGGGGAGGCTGACAGAGGACGGCAGAGCAGGCGGAGGGATGTTTACAGGTTAAACATCTGCCACTAAAAGAGGAACAAAAAAGACGGGTAGTTACAAGATTTTAAGGGAGGTCATGGGGCACCTACGTGGCTCAGTCGGTTAATCGTCCGTCTCAATTTCAGCTCTGGTCGTGACCTCAGGTTTTTGAGACTGAGCCCCGCATCGTGGTCCGCGCTGAGCACGGAATCTGCTAAAGTGTCTCCCTCCCGCTGCCCCTTGCACCGGCCCATGCGTGCACTCTCCCTCTAAAAAGAATCTTAAAAAAAAAAAGATTTTAAGGGAGGTGAGAAATGACAATTACGTAGCAGTGGGAATTTCCTTACCGAAGCTGTTGCTGTGACTACCAAGCGTGGGGGCTCGAGGACGGGGTTTGGAAGCATCGCCTGAGGCTACAGCGCGCGGCCAGAGGCCCCCTGGACGTGACCGGAGGCTGGCCGAGCCGTGCGCTTGCATGAGCAGGCCGATGTCCCCTTGCTTAGAACAAGGCCTGTACTTTGTAAAACCTGTATTGCCAGAGGGAGTCAGCAAGCGTGTAGTGTTTTGAGGGAACCAGACGGGACGACAGTGATGTCCTGGTGGCCGAGTGTCGTGGGAAAGAACAGAGAAGGGAAATAGCATCTCAGGAGTTGAGTGTTTTTAACAGAAGAGGTCAAACTATTAAGTGTAGTGAAGGCAAGAAGTGTAGGAATAAAACAGCCGAAAATTAAGATACGGTGAAAAGTAAACCCACAAGTTTATACAGAATCTAAATTTGGTTCGCATTTCTGTGTCTGTCCCAGAGTGGATTCCATCGCACATAAGAAGAACTTAATACTGAAATCCTATCAGAGTGCAAACCTCGTCGAACTGCTTCCTTACCACCAGTGCGACTCTCGAGCACCAACAAAAGCAGAACATTTAAAATGTCTGCTAAACCTGCAGATTCAGCACATCCACGCCAGGTTCGCGGTCTTCCTGACAGGTAAGCTCCCAGCCCTCCTCCTGGCTGCTCTAGAAATGCCCGAGCGCAGACCTCGGACGCCGGACGGCCGTGCGGGTGTCTGCCTGGCGTCTGCCTGCCGTGTCCTGGGAAACGCGCAGCGGCCCGAGGGTCGTGGGGGCGGCCTGCCGAGCGCGCCTGCAGGTACTCAGTGATCCAGGTGAGTGGCAACCCAGCGTCTCAAACTGTAAGGAGGGAGTGGTTCTCGTAGGTGTTCAGCCTCCCGAAGCTCCACACCTTTCCTCCCTGGAGCCTCCCCTCCCCGCCCCCCCCCAGGATTAAAAGTTTGATGTTTTTTTTTAAAATGAAAGTGGTTCTGATGCTTCAAAAGTGTACATCAATGAATTTTTCACCAAAAAAGGTATTTTTCTTCTTTTTACAGAAAAGCCCACTGTCTCCAGAGAAGTCTTTGAAAATAGTGGCATCCTTGTTACAGATGTAAATAACTTCATTGAAAATATACCAAAAATAGCAGCTCCGTTTAAGAGTAGCTATTGGTAAGGACACTTTCCAGAACTCTCCTGTGTTAAGGGGGCACGACAGAAACTGATACTCGCGTCTCTGAGGAAACCTGTTGTCGGCAAACTGTCCTTCACCTTCTCCATCATGCTGTAAATTCTCAATCTGGGTTGGGGCGCAGGGGCTGCTGGTTTGGCCTAAGTGGGAACTTCTGAAGGGTCACCTCCTTCGGAGTAAGCCATTCCCTCTGACACCAGCTGTCACCCGCAGTTCATCCAGTTCCCCGGACGGGAGAGAAGATGCACAGGAGTCCCCGTTCGACGGCCTCCTGTTTCTAAAAACACTTCTTGATAGTTTCATCTTTAAACAGAATGAACAGTTTGGTGTCCATCCAGGTGATCAGCTGGCCTAGACAGTGCTGCCACCACCAAGCACTTCCCACTTTCCTTGGACTTGAAAACTTTTTACATAAACAGCAGTTTTCTTGTATTTGAAAAATCAACGTTCCACAACTTGAGTTTTCCTTCATTTCTGTAGCCCTGGTAAAATCTCGGCCTCCGTTCACAGCGGGATGCCAACTGTCCACTAGCTTTCGGCTGCAGCGGTCAATATTATTGTTTTAAATTATTTTCATTTTATACAGAGAGCCTTCAAAGCTATTAAGCTCAATGTTAAAAAGAATTTTATAAACACGTTTACTTAGTTGTAGCAAAAATAAGTCTATTTTAACGGATAGCTTTGTTTTTGCATGTTCGTGTCTGAAAGGCGTACGTAGTGCACGTTACAGTCTGTGTTAGAGGCTTTACCACCCTCGTAAAAGCTAGGATCTCACGGGGTTCATGTGCTGGTATTCTAGCAACACTACAGTAACTTATGTTCCAGATCTATGAACTTGTCAGTTTTCACTTACTCAAGTTTTGTAAATACTGCACTACAAAAAACCCTCTAAGGAAGAAATTTATTTATGGTATTAAAAATAATTTCTACCATAATCTTTGAACTCAAAACCAAGCAAAAAATGTTTGTAGATACATAGTATCTATTTGGAACAAGTTTTTGTAACTAATTAGTTTCATTTTTTAAATAAAGACAACTAAAAAAATCCAACTTTCTGGGATTTCTTTAGAGCAAAATTTGAATTTGTGGGGAATGTGGCCGTGTTTGGGCCGTTTAGCGGAACTGACCGTGCTTCGTCCTGGAGCAGGGCGCGCCGAGCCACGATGCGCAGGCTTTCGCAAGCCTCTCGGCGGCGCTCTACTTGCTGCCCAAATGGTGCCCATGTGACGCTGTTTCTGGCTTGGAAGCCTGGTCATTGATCTGATGAGAGGACGGGGACTGTGGGGGGCGCGCTGACCTGGACACGATGGACGAATGACTGAGCACCTGCCGCTCGCTCCCCTTTGATGGCGCCTCGGGTCTACCCTCCCCCGTGCCGCAGACCCGCCAACCACCCCCAGGGCTCCGTGTCCACAGCACCTTTTCTAGCTTTTACACTCAACCAGGCCACGGAGTAGCTCCCTTCTGCACCGCCCTCGCCCCCCACCCCCGGCCCGGCACCTGAGTATCACAGGTGTTGAAGACGCGCGTGACATGAAGACTGTGACGAGATCCTATTTTTTTCTACGTACTCCTAGCCCGGCGCGCGCCTCCGCCTGCATCACGAGGTGACAACTTGAAGAATTAAGGAAGGAGAGGCTGGCTGGGGTTTTCGAGCCTGTCGATAAAAGCAGCGATTTCTCAGCTGGGGCCACTCTGTGCCGCGAGAGAGGTGTCAGGAACGTCACCTGGGGTCTGCGCACAGTGACCCAGACGGCAGGGCTGTTCGGCTCGGCCCGGACTTGGGCCGCCCCGCCGGGCAGGAATGGGGCGCGGAGTCCGTCAGCGGCCGGGGGTGGGGGGCAGGGGGCGGGCCAGGACGATACTCACTAGTTCTTAACACCGGACACACAGAGCAATCGAGAAGGAGTGGTTTCCAGAGTTTGGCTTTATTTTGCAGTACAGAAATCACCTGGAGCCATCTGAGACCGACGTCCCCGAAGCGGAGGCTCTGTCAAATGGATACTGCGCCGCGGCTTGGTCCGTTGAAGAAGCCACACCTGGGGTACAAAGGAAGCTTCTACGTCTACCTGCTTTCCCAGAGGCTGCTCCCCCCGTCTCATCTATCTGACCAGGTTCGAACAGCGCACGCAGGCTTCCTCCAGGAGGGCGCTCGGGTCTGGAGCTGGGTTAGAGCCGGAGGCCCGCGTGAGCCCGACCTGGGGCCGTGTCCCGGGGGCGCTGTCCTCACAGCTGGCGCACAAATGGGAAGGTGCGGGGCCCGCGTGGGGACGCCGTCCCAAGTCACGGAATCGTCGGTGGGAACCTCAACGCCAGGGGGACAGATGGCGCGCGAACGGAGCCGCCCCGGCTGCCCCGCGGCAGCAGCACGCGACCGCGGGGCTACACTGATTAAAAGATACAAATACTGTATCGGGGGCTCCGTCTCAGGATCCCAGATTTTCTTCAAACTGATCCTTCACTAAGGGAAAAAAGCCAGTATCAGTTCAACTGAACAGAATGTGGTAACCTGCCAATCCTGAAGAGCCAGCCCACGGGGACGAGTTAATACATGATATTAGAAGGGGAGGAGTATTTTCGGGTGCGGCGCCCTGCGAGCTCCGCCGGGACTACAAAAGCAGGCCTTGCGATAGCGATTCACGCGGTGCGCGGCGTCTGCCGGAGCTGGTCTGTCCTGACGGGATGGGCGCGCGCTGCCACTAGTCTTCCCCGTAGATGTCGTTCTTCTTGCGCTTCATCTCCTCGAAGTCAAACTCGGACCCGGTCATCCTCTTGTAGATGTCCTTGATGTCGTCACAGGTGGTCTCGAAGTGAGTGGTAGCATCGTAGGTGCGGGAAATAAAGACCTGAAATGAGATCAGAGACAGAGACAGATGTGGCGGGGACGGCTCCCGGCGACGCCCGCGCCGGCCGCCCTCCCGAGACGGCCGCACTCACCTGGCTTTCTGTTCCCAGGTCTTTCGGTGCGAGCAGGTCACTGATGCTGACAAATCTGGAGGGAAAAAAAATGAAGTCGGCAAGTGGGCCAACCGCAAGTCCACACCCGCGGCGTGAGGCCGGCGGCTCCCGGAGCTCCCCCCCCACCCAGAGCAAACTCGTCTGGCGTCTGAGCTCCTCTCCACGAACACACCACTCACTTCTGTTCAATAGGTTCCAAAAGCTCCAAAGCTGGTCTGATTTCTTTCTCGGGCTCCTTGGTCTCCACGGTGGTGCTGACTATGGCGATGTACTTGCCCTGCGCAGCCACGTTGTGCGCGGAGGAGATCATGCAGACGTAGATATCTGCAGACAAGGAACGCCCCCTCAGCGCCCGGCCTCAGCGACCTCCGCGCTCACCCGCATTCCCTCTAGTGTGACCGAAGTGCCACGCGGAGGCAGGCAGCGTCCTCCAGAAGGTCCGCCCGCATCTAGCCGCCGCCCGCCTGCTGCAGACGGCGGGTCCCTGCCGCCGGGAGTGCTGCGCCTGGACGCGCTTCCCTTCCCAGCTCTGGGGCCGCTGCCCGCACGCTGCACAAACCTCACTGCCCTGCAGGCTTCTTCCTCCCCAAGCCCAGCGTCTAGAAAGGCTTTCCACCAGCTAAGGAAGGACTTATGAAGGAGTAACACAACCGCGAATCAGCACAAGCTGTTCGTCGGCCCCGCGGGTCCCGCAGCCCGCGCGCCGCTCAGTAAGCGCCTCGCCCCCATCGGAAGCTCGCCCCAAGCTCCTTGCTTCTGAGGCTCCTCATCAGCCCGGGGGTCTGCCGCCGAGCCCTGAACGTCCCTTCGCTGCAGTCCTAATCTTACGTGACTCCGGTTTCTTACACGAAAAATAAATACAGAGAGCTCTGTTTTAAAAGCTAATTAACCCCTTTTAAGTTGAATTTTCAATAAATGAGAGGCTTCTACCTGAAAAAATGGTGGGAAAAGGTAGGGGGATGAAAATAACTGCTCAACACAGAGATCAGGAATCACAATTTTAGAAGTCAGTCCTGATCCTAACCATAGGCGCTGTTTTCTGGCACACTGCTAAAATCAAATATAAGTATGAGCTTGACAATAACGGCATAAAAGCACGGTCACTGGCTCGAAAACACAGTGGAGTCGGGCCAACTAATAAGCATGAAACCCCCACAGGCCAGTGTTCGAGCCAGGAGACACTGTGACCCCTCATCCGGTCCAGCCTCTCAGTTCCTCCTTCTAGACAAGAGCGTGGAGGTCCAAGGTGGGGCACTAGGGAGGGCGAGGCAGGGCTCCGGGACTAATGTGTGCCTTTCACGGTGAGGACTTAGGATCTCTCTGAGCTAAATCCATCACATCTTGATTCCCACAGGTAACCTAGAGTTTCTTCACTAGAACAGAGCAAACAAAATTAAAAATCTGGGATGAAACACAAAGCAAATTCTAACAAACTTCCACGAACATCTGCTGATGTTCAAACGCACCTGACTTCCGATTGACCTGGTTCTGGGGAATGATGATCTGGCAGGAGTTGGCATCGTTGGTGTTCTTGATGGGGTGGCTGAGGATGCAGATAACTCTGATGACCTGGCCCACCTTCTCTACCCGGTCTTTGACGTAGCTGGGGTCACAGATGAGCTGCTTACAGCGAGCAACCTGTCCCGAGACATTGACGCCCCATCGGTGATAATCAGCGTCCAAAGTTCATACAGAGAATGCTAGTGTCACTGTCCCTTTAATACCATCTGTTCCCTTCATAAGGTTAACCGTAAGTTATTCTTGAGCTATAGATAACTTAAAACTAGTTTTGCCAACAATCCCAACAAATTCTCCTGGAAAAGATCCACGAATTCTGAGTCCCATTCAAGTATGAGGGAACCGTGCACAGTGTTTAGAAGTTACATGTTTTAGAATCAGGCAGACAGGTTTCAAATCCTGGCCGTCCCCAACCTCAAACGGTCATTGCTAGGACCGTCGTATGTGGCTGTGCCCAGAAAGAAAATTCTGTCATCTCCTTAGAGGAAGCAGCCGTGGGAAACAAAATGGGATGACACTACAGTAAAAAGGCCTCTGAGAGACGGATGAACTCCTCCCCGTTGGTCCTTATTCTCTCAAACCCACGCTGCTGGACGCACAAGGCAGTTACAGAGGATCTACAGTAATGAAGGTTCACTCGGGGCCAAGCAGTGAGTGTAGATCATATGGATCTAACCCGTGGAGTACCATTCAGGGACACCAACGTTCTTCTGTCCTTAGCTTTGGAGCAGCTCTATCTGTAAGAGTTATTTCATAAATACGAACGAGCTGGTTGGCAGAACCCCAGCATCAGCCTCCCCTGCGAGCTCGCAAGGAGATGCAGACCTACTGAGTCCGAAGAAGCACGTTAGCAAGGGTAACAAATACTTCGAATCTGAGAAACACTACTTGAAAGGCCACCTAGCCAGCTCCACAGCTAAAATCCAAATTAAATAATAAAATGCTCAGTATTCACCAACCCCAAATTCAACCAATAAATTATAAATGGTAGAAATAAAGCTAAATTTAAATGAAAATCCAGGAGACAGGCACCGTCACTACATAAACACAGAGCACGCACCACTGAGACTTCGTCCAAACATATTTCTCACTCTTAAGCAATAATCAACATTACAGAAAGTAGTAAGATTTAAAAAAAAAATAAAACAGCATCTGTAGCTAGTCCTTAGTCATTACGAATAACCAACTTGCCATAACAAACCATAAAATCTGAAATCCAGCATCAATGCCCAAATCACGTTATATCAGGCAATATTTTCTTCATGAGAACATGGTATTTTTTGAATTGTGAAAACACTACTTACCTCTCCTTCAGATTTCACGCCAATCACTTTTCCATTCTGCACAATGATTTCTTCAATGGGTTTATTGAGCATATAGGTACCACCATAAATAGCACTTAGCCTAAAAAAATTGAGACGACAATAATTTATAATTGTGTCAACCACTAGAGTTTCTCTTAGGTCTTGAGTTATAGGCAATGTATATTTGCTCAATTTCCTTCCAGAAGGTGTTAGTTTAAAAGTCGTTAAAGCTACAATTACAAAAGAGAGTCAAAACCATGAAACGAAGTCTCACAGTTCTGAATACCAAGTCCAAAAAAAGCACTGACCAGTGATGGGTTAACAGCTTATGTTGGTCTAATCTTACTGGATATAAATAAAAATGAACAACAAAAATTATTCAATAAAAATACCCAATCCGGAGGCCCTGGAGAGTGACTAAAAGCAGACAGACCCCGGAGAAGAGACCTGCAGGAATGAGGGAGCCGTGTGTGTGGCTTCCGTGGCTCTTCCCTGAAGGAACGACCCCCACCCCCCACCCCCTGTCCCTGTAACAGGAGCACCTCGAACAGAAGCAGAAAGCCTGCAGTCTTGCTGATTCACGGTGCCACAGGAAAGGAGAAGAAAGTTGGGGGGGAAATGCTACAAAAAGGGGAGCCACCAAATCTATAAAATCTCTTCAAGTCCTTAACTAACTGCAGAAGGGCTCGTACCCGAGAGAGGCTGCACGGAATCCAGCAAGAAGCAACAGCTGAAAGGTGCCAGTTGCTGAGCAGAGCTTGGAGCCAAGGCCTGCAGGACAAACGGGCCCGAAGTCCGAAGCTGCTGCGTCAGGCAGCCCGGACACAGCCGGAGCTTCCCCTGCGGCCCCGGGAGCAGCACGCTCACTGGCCTACGACTAAGGATTCAGCCAAACGGAAACCGCCCTCCCCACCCAATAAAGGGTCAAGTCAAACCTCCAAAGGTCAGGTGAGTGGCCACTGATTTAACTGCCGACTCCAACAAAAATCACCCCCCGGAGAAAGAACCCCGCATCTCTACCATGTACCAATAAACAGGGCCTGTATACAGTCAGGGATCACTGGGCAAGCGAGGAAAGGAGATGTGAGTCAAAGTAAAGATTCGGGAAAAGCTATCAATACAAAGAGGTACCCAGATTCCCGATGTTATAATATGAAGGGGGCTAAAGGCAGCTACTATAGATACGTTCGAGGATGGACATCCTCATTCAAACACAGATGTTCAAGAACATATTATAAATATTCAGTGGGGTCAAAATCAGTAAACAATCTCAAAAAAACTATATTGAAAAAACTTGGAAGTTTTACATGTAGAAAGTACAATACCAGAAAAAAAGTTAAAACTCACTGAATAGAATTAATAGCCTTTTGGAAATAGAAAAAGGAGTCCGTGAACTTGAAGACAAATCAATAGGCATTATCTAAGACGAAGCACGGAGAGACCAAAAGACAAAAAAAAAAAAAAAAAAACCTCAGTGACCACGGAATAACACCCGGTTTCCAACATGCACAGAATTGTCCCAGACGGAGAGGACAGAGAAAATGGAAGGAAACATCTGAAGAGGGTGATGATTTTTAAAATTCCCAATTTGATATAAACAGTTAACTTGCACATCCAAGCAGTTGAGCAAAGCCCAAGCAAAACCACACCGAGGCAAATCCTAGCGAGACTGCCCCAAACCAAAGGGGATCTCTGAAAGCGGCCAGAGGGGAAAAAACACCCACTCCGTACACAGGACGGCGGCTGGCAGCCGCGGCTCCCTTCTCGTCAGAAACAAAGCAGACGCGAGCGAGGGACAGCGCGGGAAAGTGCCGAGTGAAAGCCTCTCAAGCCGACAAAGGTCCTCCAAAAACGAAGGTGACAGAACTCGTCACCAGCAGACCTTCAGCTAGAAGAAGGCCACAGGGGAGCTGAAGAGAAACGCCACTAGACAGAAACAAGGATTTATAAGAAAGAAGAGCGACAAACATGGCAACGTGGGAAAATGGTTACTTCTCCTTCTCTCCATTTCTTTAAACTGATTGTTCAGTACAGAAATTACAACACTGAATTGTGAAGGTGATTAAAGTACGGACATGTAAAACATAGGCAACGGCAGCACAGAGGAGAATGAGAAATATAATGAAAATGTTGCAGACTGCTTATATTTTATGTAAAGTATTTAGCACAGTATTAACTGCAGATAAACTGATAAAGGATGCATACTATAATATGCAGAGCACTAAACAATTAAAAATAAAAAAGCATGGCTACAAAGCCACTAGAGGAATTAGTCTGGAATCATAAAAAATATTTGATTAATCCGAAAAGAAAGAAGAGGAGCAGAAATGGGGGAGGGGGGGAGAAAACAAACAGATCTAATCCCAACCATATCAGTAATTATACTAAATATATATGAGCTACACAATCCCATTAAAGGCCAAAGTTGTCACACTGGATAAAAAAGCAATATTCAACTATATGCTGTCTACAAGAGACTCACTAAATATAAAGACAAGCGTTTGAAAAGTAAAAGAATGGAAAAAAATTACAAAAGGAGTAAGCAAGCCGGTAAGGTTGTATATCATATCAAACGAAGGAAGTGGCGAAGAGTATCAGCTGGTAAAAGCTTTACGTGAGTGAAGTGCAAACCGACAGGACTAAACGGAGACACGGAGACCCCACACCGCGGGTGAAGACGCCCCCTCGAGAGCAGAACCGGACGAAGCATCAGTGCGAACCCACGCGTGAGCCCCTCCCTCAGCCCCCTTTACCGAGCGCGGCCCCCGACACACGCGGGAGGCGTGTTCTTCGCCAGGGCTCGCTCGCTCACTACAACCAGCACTGGTTTGACCATAAACTTCGGGGCCCCCGGATGGCTCAGCTGGTTATGAGGGTTGTGAGAGCGAGCCCTGCGGTGGGCTCCAGGCTCAGTGGGGAGTCTGCTGGGTCCCCTCTATCCCTCTCTGCCCTTCCCCCCACCTCTGCACGCATTCTCTAAAATAATCTTTTAAAAAATAAAAAAAATACCTGACCATAAATTATGCCTTAATTTCAAAGATTAAAATCTTACAAGTTTGTTCTCTGATCATCATGGAATTAAATTAGGTATCAGTAACAATATATTTAGGAACATCTCCAAATGTTTAGCAATTAAACACTATACCTTCGAAAAACCCAAGGATTAAAGGAGAAAAAAACCAGAAGAGAAAGGGTACCATAGTGAATGATACTTATTTAGAGAGAAATTTTAAACCTTTTAAATCCTCATGTTAGAGACAAAGTATAATCAATGATGTGTTTCAACTCTAGAAAGCTAGAAGAAAATTTTTCCCCTAGAAATGGACAAGCTGTTCTAAAACGTATATGGAAATGCAAAGGACCTAGAAGAGCCAAAACAATTTTGAAAAAGAACAAAATTGGAGCTGACTTTCCTTACTTGCTTTCAGGACTTAATGTAAAACCGGAATCATCAGGGCGAGCCTGACGGGTTCCGTCGGGCAGCGCGTGACTCCTGCTCTGTGGGTTTGGAGTTTGAGCTCCAGGCTGGGTGTAGAGATTACTTACAAATAAAAAAAAGTCTTTAAGGGGCACCTGAGTGGCTCAGTAGGTGAAGCATCTGCCTTCGTTCAGCTCAGGTCCTGGGATCGAGCCCTGCGGCGGGCTCCCTGCTCAGCAATGAGTCTGCTTCTCCCTCTCCCTCTGCTCCCCGCACCCTACATCCCCCACCCCCGGCTCGTGCTCCCGCTCTCAAATAAAGAAATAAAATCCTAAAAAAAAAAAAAAATACAACTTTTAAAAAGTCTTCTAAAAAGAAAAACTAGAATAATCAGAATGCTATAGTAATGGCATAAGAACAAAAAACTAATGGAACGAAACAGATACGTACTTATCTATGGCCAACTGATTTGCCACAAAGGCACCAACACAACTGGAAAAGAAAGTCTTTTCAGCAATGATGCCAGAAGAACTAAACACAGGTACGGAGAAGAAAGAGGTCACAGGCGGAGCTGCCACGGGGGGGATTCAGGAGGTGACACAAGGGAGCTTCCCGGACTCAACGTTTTCTTCTCTTGAGTGTAGTGTTGGTGACAAGGTCTGTGCACCCATCAAACTGAACCTTTTACTGTGCGTCTGTGGCTTCATTACATATAAAGTTTATTTCAATAAAAAGAAAAGCACCTCACGGCTCACAGACCTCTCATCCTTCCCAACCATGCATCCTATATTTCCGAGGAGGAGAGGCCCAGGTTAGCGATGGGCACTGACCTTGCAAATCCCTGTGGCAGCTCTCCGAGGCCGTAGAGTGGGTAGAGGTACGGGCTTTTGCCATATCTTGCCAGAGACTCACTGTAAAGTTTAATCCTATTAATGGTTTCACAACATGGCTGATCTAGATAGCTAAAATAAAGGAAATAAATATTAGAAAATAAATATTTAAAATGTTTTTCCGAAATGATTTTATTTCACTACTTTCCTATTTTACCTAAAAGGTTCTAACACTAATTTACAGCTGGAACCTTTCACAATATAACATAGTTATCTACTTGTTTTGTCAGAATTTCCATTTTGGAGAACTGAGAAATTCAGTGACAGTCCCAAGAAAAATAGAAATCTAAAACCCGAAACACTTACTCATCGGTTCTGTAAAGAGCCAGGGCATGGCCGGTAAAATCTATGACATCCTGTCCCAAGTCGAATTTCTTGTACACCTCTCGCATGGCGGTCTTCTTAGGATCGATGCCCTCAAAAGTTCGTGGATCTTTTTCATCAAAGTTGGCAACATACACTAGGAATTTTCTGAAGCGACGTTTTTCAAACAGTCCCATTAAGCCTAGAGAATTTGTCAGAAAGCAAACATTCACACTAGGACACTGAGGAAAAGAGAGCGAGAGAGGCCAGTTTAACGAGCCAGGTCAGGCTCGGAGCTGGAGGCGCCTCTGCCGCGGGTGCGACGGGAGCCGGGGCTGGACGGCGCGGCCCCCACTGTCCCCATGCTTCCACGTCAACCAGCGTAATGACAACAGATCGGCTACCGACTCCTCAATCCCACCATCACAAATCATTCTAACCGGTACTTAATTAAATGGAATACTTTTAATTATGTCTCTTACTAGGTACAAGGTGGATATGACTTTGGAAGACTATTATTCATGAGGGCATCCACCTGAATGTTCTTCTTGTGACAACTCTGATCTGTACTCAGCCAACTGCCTAAAATTCTGAGCGCTCCTCCTTTTTCTGTATGCTAACATTCACGCCAGCATTTCACAGAAGAGATGACTGTGCTGCCAGTCACTTACTGTAATAAAGTTCTAGATAATCAGTTAACCATTTTTTATACTAAAAAAAAGCAGAGGACACAGGTATAAACTACTTCATAAACCCTCAGTTCTCTTACTTGTCAGGAGTCCTACTTGAGTATACAGCTGCTAAGAAGACAAGGCCAAAGGAAAAAAGTGTTCTGGCTTTCTCTCCTTTCCTCAACTATGGGACTGCTTGCAACACAACAAACTCTCACGGAACACTGTAATGTTTTGGTATTTTGGATATTATTTCCCTCAAGACTATAGTTGAAATCAACAAAACTGAAAATTAAAATGATCATGAGGCCATTAATGACAGCTGACTACACTTAACATGTTTAAATTATATTTACAACCTAGCTTTAAAAAAAACGGGACAGGGGCACCTGGGTGCAGCCAGCAGAGCCTGGGACTCTCGATCTCAGGGTCTTAAGTTCAAGCCCCACATTGGGTATGGAGCTTACTTTAAATGAATGAATGAACGAACAAATGAATGAATGAAAAGATAATTTTTAAAAAATTAAAAAACAAAAAATGGGACAGAATGCATACACAGTAATGTATAAGGCTAAAAAAAAAAAAAAATTCTAGGACCACACGAGCACCAACTTACGTTTAGTTGTCAGGGGTAAAAATAAGATCGCCAATAGAATACAGTTCAATTTTCAACTACTTCTCTCTGACGATGCCTTCCCTGACCACCCTGTTTGAAACTGTGTCCCCATCTCCCTTCATCTGTGTGCACAGCATTATCATCATCTGATACACTCTTCCTTATTTATAGCCTGTCTCCCCCTAAGTTCAGCTCGAGAACAGAAAGCATGTTTTGCTTACTTTCGCGTTGAACCTGCCTTACCCCAAACCAGAAGGGTACGTGGCACCTAATATGTGCCCCATGTTCAATTCACACACTATCTGATGCAAGCAAATGTAAGAGAAGTCAAATTATCCACATATTGGATATATAATTTGGAAAGAAAAATGCTCAACTATATGATGAGAGGGGTTAGGAAAAAATCTTTTTCCGAATTACTCAGTTTCCTGAGTAGTATCTTTAACATCATTTCAAATGTTTTTCTTTCCTTCATTCCCTTGCACAATGAGGGTTATTTACCAAAAAAAAAAAAAAAAAAAAAAAACTTAGGTCAAGACATTTAAAACATTAAAAGTGACAAAAGTGACAAAATCCAGAGCAGTTTCATGGAGAGAATAAACAAAAGCTTTCAACAGGTATAAGATCTGACCACGGAGAATGGGAAGAATACTGTCAAAATGTCCATACTTCCCCAAAACAATCTACAGATATCAAAATACCAACAGCATTTCTCACAGAACTAGAATAAAATACTAAAATTGGTACAGAACCACAAAGACCCTGAACAGCCAGAGCAACCTTGAGAAAGAAGAAAGCTAACACTATCATAATCCCAGATTTCAAGATTTATGACAAAACTGTAATGATCAAAACAGTCTGGTACCGGCACAAAGACCCACAGATCAGCCCATCAGGACAGAGAGCCCCGAAATAAAGCCACACCCGTATAAGCACCTAATCCGTGGCAAAGGAGGCAAGGATATCCAGGCGGGGAAAAGACAGTCTCTTCAACAAATGGTGCTGGGAACACCGGACAGCCAATGCACACCATACACAAAAATAAACTCACAATGGATTAAAGATCTAAATGTACACAGGAAACCACAGAACACCTAGAAGAAAAGACAGGCAGTGATTTCTCTGACATCGGCCGTAGCAACAGTAGCTGGACTAGACCAACAGACGGCTTCCGCCCAGGGAAGGAAACCATTAATGAGACAGAAAGGCAGCCTATGGAATGGGAGAAAATATTTGCAGATGATATATTTGATAAGGGGCTAAATCCAAAATACATAAAGAACTTAACTTACACAAGTCAACACCAAAAAAAAGGTAATAATCTGATTAAAAAAATGGGCAGAGGACCTGAATAGAACTTACTATATTTCTATTTCAGATGATAGACACAAGATGCCCCAAATCACTCATCATTATGAGGGAAATGCAAATCAAAACTGCAATGAGATCGTGCCATTTGTGACAACGTCAATGGACCTAGAGATTATTATGTTAAGTGAAATAAAAAAATATGATTTCAAAAAAAAAAAATTATTTCACTTACAAGTAGAATATAAAAACAGAATAAATGAATAAACAACCCTACAAAAAGCAGAAATAGACCCGTAAATACAGAAAACAAACTGATGGGTGTTGGCGGGGGAGGGATGGGAGGCTGGGAAAATGGGTGAAGGGCAGTGGGAGGTTAGGGCTTCTGGTCACGGCATGACTACGTCACAGGGATGACTCTGAATATAGTCAAAGGTCCCGCACTAGCACTGTGTGGCAACAGATGGCAGCTACACTCGGCAGCGAGGAGGGCACAGACTTGCTGAATCACCACGTTGTACATCCGAAACTAATGTAACATTGTGTGTCAACCATGCTTCAATTAAAAAAAAAAAACTTTTTGCCCACAGCATTAAAAAAAAACAGTGAGAGTGGAGATCAGTGTCAAAGAACACTCCTGAAGGAGAGTACCCAGCACACAATGCTGCCGGTGGGCCTAACGGACCTGACTCCGGCTGCTTCACGCCGCCCCGGCCTGGAGGTCACTCAACTCTGTACCGGGAAAGGTGATTCGCTGATGGCAAAGGTGCTCTATGTGAACAGAGGGCTCACAGCAGTTAAGAGTGAGAACAAATAAACAAGCTAGAGAGTTAAATTAAGACAGAAGATTTTGCTGGACCCATTTCAAAGCCATTCATGAAAACTTCTCGAAACATTTCTGAATATATCTATGTTCAAGGTGACTTTAGAGGTCAAAGATACTTCTCACTGATCTGATTAAAATAACGCTTGACCAATCAACAAATATTTATTGGAACCTTGAGGTTGCACATGAACTGCCACAAGAACCAACAGTGAGTACGGCTGCTAAAAAACCAGTGTAAACTTAGGCCAATGAACAGAAATACACTGGCCCAAGAAGTTCCAGTCTGACGCCGAGTGAGCACACAACACTTGAGGTACTTGTCTGCTAACTCCCGCTTCATTACACACTGGATAATCTGGACAAATCAGAATTCCCAGAGAAAAGTGGCAGAGAGTGGCATATTGTGCGAGAAACAACTATGGGATGGAAACTAGAAATGTTTAGTATTAAAAAAAGAGAAAAAAAGAACTAGAAGATGGAGGATAGTTGTTAAAACAGCTTTTAAAAATCTGTATTTTTTATATAATTTAGAGGTTACAAGTACAAGGTTCTAGAGTCAAACAAATCTGGCCTCAAACCAGTTCTATCAGTCATGAGCTTTACTACTTTACGCTTTTCTTTTACACTTGTATACCTTCATTTTCCCATCTGTAAACTAGAGATACTAGTACCCACATCTCAGAGTGACAGCAAAGGGCAGAGAATACCCATAAAGTCCTTAGTACATACACGCCTGTACATAACGTCCAAAAAGTGCTAGCTAGTATTAAAATTATAAGATAATTATTCTTGTTCATCCTTCTCCTGAACTTCGCCACTTCTCCACCTTTCCTTATCCCGTTCTTTCTGCCGAGGATTCTCCTGCCTGCTGTTCTGACTTCAGGATCCTATTCATTAACAGAAAAACGGTTGCTGAGAAGGTAGGGATCTGGTAAAAATTCATACAACTGTATACTAAACAAGTAAATTCTACTGTATGTAAATTATACCTCAATAAACCTAACCATAAAAATAGATAAACAGGGGTGCCTGGGTGGCTCCGTGGGTTAAAGCCTTTGCCTTCGGCCCAGGTCATGGTCTCAGGGTCCTGGGATCGAGCCCCGCATCGGGCTCTCTGCTCAGCAGGGAGCCTGCTTCCCCCTCTCTCTCTGCCTGCCTCTCTGCCTGCTTGTGATTTCTCTCTATCAAATAAGTAAATAAAATATTTAAAAAAAAATAGATAAACATACTTGCTTATTAAAAAAAAAAGATGATAAGGAAAAGCAGAAACAAAAACAATCAAGTGAAAGGACTGGAGGACAACAGAGGAAGGACAAGACTCTAAATGCGTCTTTTGATACATTGACTTTCGAGTCATGTAAACGTTTTACATATTTGAAAAAATTAAATCAGAAAGGGAAAAATAAAACTGGTACAAGGTAAGTCCTTCAATTTTAAGGGAGGAGGAAAGTGAAGCCATTAACATAGGTAAGAGCTCAGAGTGAATAAAAGTTTAGAACACAAACTTTGTTGTAAAAGATTCTCTCTAAATTGTTGAGCTCTTATTTCTATGAAAATACTTCATTTGAATAAAACTTACATTGCTATTTAAAATAATTTCTAACCCATGATTATACCACTAACTCCCTCAATTAGGAGCCATTCCTTTCCCTTTCTGGTTGTCAATCCTAACTTAGCCACAAATCTCCGTGCTGATTTCTTACTTTCTGGCTAGGGTATCTTTCATTTTCTCCCCTGATAGCAAGGAGGAAATAAATGGAGTTAGAGAAGCTGCCAAAGTAATTCAAATTAGGTTTTAAGGTGAGAGAATTTTCCCACACTCACACCAAAAGAATCCCTGAGAATTTACGGGCACTTCTCCTCTGCCCCCAATCCAAACAGTCCCTCCCCTCAACTCCTCCTGGAGCATTTCCTGTAGAAAAGTCGCTCACCAATTAGCTATTCAAACTCATCCTTTCTCAAACTGCTCTGCACAAAAACTCAAACACCTTCAAGGACAGAAGGTCTTTTTTAGGGATGTTTGCTCTGGAGAAGTAGTAGGAATAGAAAATGTTAACGAGGAATCTTTGGTTGAGCCAAGAGAGGAAATAATTTTGGGGAAAGAATAAAATCACTCCATACTTAATGGAAATTCCTAAAAACAGAGATTGCAGAGAATGACAACAGCATCAATTAAAAGATTAGTTTTGCCAGAACAAAGTTCCTTCTTTTCTTGGCAGGTCGGATAAGGCAGTGGCAGTGGTCAGCTCAGCACACTGATTATGTACCCAGGCGCTAGAATAATGCCACCAGAGTTTCAACTCTAATCTTGCCACTTACCTACGTGATTTCAGGCCCGAGTTCCCTCATCTATAAAATGGAAACCCCACCCTATAAAGCTGTTTCAAAAGTCAAATAAGACAATGAATGTGAAGTGTTTTGCACAGAGCCTAGCACCCAGGAACCACACCCCAAAAAAAACAGCTCTTACGAATTATTACTAGTACGAAGAGTATGTGACCCACACCAGCACCAAGTTCCATGAGGTAGAGACAAGTCACCTAAACCCTCTCTGAGCTTCCGAGGTAGGGGTTATTGAACATCCTCTTCAATGATGTACCCTCAGTGTCTGGCAAGTAACAGACATTCAATAAATACTGCTGACTGGATGAGTGCACGGATGGCTGTCAGGACAGGGGACATTAGATGTGATCTCTAAGATTCCTTTCCATTATAAAATCTCGACGTTCTGAGAAAATAAAATAAAATTACTTACTAGATGCCAGGGCTTCTGCTTCAGTGGAAGGAACCTTGTAGATTTTTCCGCCCTTATAGACAAAGCTCCCTTCAGTCACTTTGAAATCCAGATAGCGAGTGACTTCTGTATAAAGCAGCATCTTAACCAGTTGACCTAAAAAAGTCCAACAATCCAAACTAACTTAAGTCTTACTGTCTTCAAAAACCAGCAGAAATAAAGGTACATTTATTGTTGGCTTGTACTAATGGCTTCCCAGTTTTTTCTAACATTGTCCAACAACTCCTTCCAAAAAAGTCTCGAATGCCATGTTCTAAATGGCACAATCAGAATGCACACCTATTGCTGAACATATTTAGAAGTATCTTTAATGTTACAACTTCAAGGGTAATAACTTTATCGACATGCTTTTGTAAAATCTATGTTAATAATTATTAGAGGTATGAAGTTTAGAATTATAGTATTGAAAATGGGTTTGAGTTTAAGTTATTATTATAAAGAGAAGCAACTAATAGGCAAAAATTTTCAAGAATTCACGCTATTCAGTTTCTATTACTCAATCTGTACTAATTAAAATGAATATTAATTTCATGAGCACCTGGGTGGCTCATTCAGTTGAGCATCTGACTCTATTTCAGCTCAGGTCATGATCTCAGGATCATGAGATCAAGCCCCACCCCGGGATCCAGGCTGTGCATAGAGCCTGGTTGGGATTCTCTCTTTCCGTCTCTCCACCCCCTCCCTCTCTAAAATTAATAAATAAATATTTTTAAAAATTAAATAAAAAATAAAATGAACATTAATTTCAGATTTCAGGCATACAATTAAAATACTACCTGTCTATAAAACAAAGAAATCTGGTATACTACAAATTGCAAACTTTTTGAGAAACTAAACCAAATTACTTTAAAACTCATTTGAAAGGATAGAAACACTAGGGCAATCAAAATAAATATATATTTTTTTAAGATTTATTTATTGAGAGTGAGAGAATGCACGCACAAGCAAGTGGGTGGGGGTCGGAGGGAGAAGGGACAAGCAGACTCCCCACTAAACTCCGAGCCCGATGTGGTGGTTGGTCCCAGGACCCTGAGATCATGACCTGAGATGAAGTCAGACACTTAATCAACTGAGCCACCCAGACATCTCTAAAAAAATTTTTTGAAAACAATAAATAACGGAGAGCTTTATGCAATCAGGTATTAAAGTAAATTGTACAGTTATACTGATTAATCACTAAATTAGCAGGAAAAAAGAGACCTATGTCTAAGAACTTAATATATTATAAAAGTTCAAATCAAAGTGGAAAAGATAAATGGTGTTGAGAGATAACTGATTAACCATTTTGAAAAAATAAATCTCAATGTCTACTTCTCAAACAGGTTAACAGAGGGGCACCTGGCTGGCTCAGTCCAAAGAGCTTCTGACTCTCGATCTCAGGGTTCTAAATCTGAGCCCCATGCTGGGTGTAGAGATTACTTAAAAAACAACACAAAAAAAACAAGAAGATGAAACTAAAGATACTTAGCTTCAAACAGGATAACAAATAAATTAACTTATACAGTAAAATAAGTGAATTTATTTTTACAATGAAAAAATTAAATTTTAAAACCATTAATAGCAAATATTAGTATTTTCATAACCTTGAGGTAAAGAGAAAAATTTTAAGCACAGCCTTCCAAGTCAAAAACAATAAAAAGAAGAAAAATCAATCTATATAGCTACATGAAAAGTAAAAGCTTACATATGGAAGAAAAATACAACACAGCTACTAATAAAACCAATCACAGACTGGAAAAGATACCTTCAAATACATTAAGAGTATTTATTCCATGGCCTTTATAAAGAACTCTTTCACATTGATAAGGAAAAATTTTAAAACCTCAAAAGAAAAACGTACGAATCCTAAGGCTGGCCAATATGAAAGGCAATGAGCATCTAGAAATCATTTCACTCTCTAACAAATAGATACTTTTAAAAAATCCATGGGGCACCTGGCTGGCTCAATGCGTACAGCATGCGACTCTTGATCTTGGGGTCATGAGTTCAAGTCCCACGTAGAGCACAGAGCCAACTTAAAATAATCAATCAATCCATTATTTTGCTTTCAGGTATGACAGTGACAAAAATTAAAACGAAGATGGGGCGCCGGGGTGGCTCAGTAGGTTAACCAATTCTTGGTTTCGGCTCAAGTCATGATCCTAGAGTCGTGAGATCGAGCCTGGAGTCCAGCTCCATGCTCGGCAGGGGAAGAGGGGTCTGCTTCAGATCCTCTCTCCCTTTTCCTCTCCCTCTGCCCCTCTCTCCCAGCTTATGCGCAGGCACCCTCTCTCTCTCAAATAAATAAAAAAATTAAAAAAAAAATTAAAATGAAGAATACTCAGATTTAGTAAAGGTAGTGGGAAGGCGGCAGACCCACAGGCTACTGGTGAGAGTCAGATCGGGCAAATATAAAATAAAAGGCTTAAGAAATCATTGCCTCTCTCCCCCACGATATATGTCTAGGGGTGTATGGTGAGGTTCAACACACACACGCAGCCTGGCAGGTTATACACCAAAATATTAACCATGATACGAGATGGAAAGATTCTGGTTATATAAATTCTATTTCCTCTCAGCTTATCCGTGTTTTCTAACTTTAATGAAATAACTTTATTATTTATATAATTTAAAAAGTGCTTACAATTTATTTCAAAACAATTTTAGATAGGTAACTTTAAATTTCAGAGAGGGTGCCTGGGTGGCTCAGTCGGTTAAGCCTTTGCCTTTGGTTCAGGTCATGATCCCAGGTCATGATCCCAGGTCATGATCCCAGGATCGAGTCCCACATTGGGCTCCTTGCTCAGCATGGAGTCCGCTTCTCCTTCTGCCTGCCGCTCCCCATTTGTGCACTCTCTCTCAAATAAATAAAATCTTTTTAAATAAATAAATAAATTTCAGAGAAAATTCAAATAAGATCTTTCCACAAAAAGAGACTATAGAATATAAACTCAAAACCAAAAAACTAACAAAACCCCAAAACGGCAAAGGTCAGCTCATACTTTAATTCATGGAACATAAATAGACTTCATACCAACAACCTAATTTTTAATGTCATTTCAGAAAAAAGCATTAATATCACAGCAGTTTATTAGCTCCCCTAATTAAAAATGAGAAAAATGTGAAAAAATAAACTTAAAAGCCTCCAAACTAGGGAAAACACTGCTTCCAAAGGCCCAGATTTCTGAGACTGTCAGGGAAGCTCCGAGAGAAGAGTGTTATAGACGCTTCCGGTTTCCATACACACTGTGCCATGTCCTAACTTTGTGTCTCCAGAACCAATTAGGAAGGAGTCACCCCTCCTCCATTCTTATTGACTCCAGACGCCTCTAATGGCCCACAGTCTACTCACCAAACTGTTGCCATCAACAAAACCCACTTTCACATGCCTGGAGTAACACTGTCAAGAGCTAGAGTCTGCTTTTACATCGGATTCAATGAACCGCCATAAATGTCAGAAGGCTTTACCGTTGGCCATGAGGAACTTAGGGATTAAGTCCACGTTCCAGTCTCTTCCTCTCCCCATCGATGCTGGTGGTGCTCCTGGTATTTTAAATCTTTTGTATAACTAAAACCAAAACAAAAATTACCCGTAAGGTAACCGAACTGACTTTTCATTATGCTATGCAACTATTCTGCCATGACGTGGTACTGGTGTAATAACCGACCACCAGCAGAGGAGGTCAAGTGTAACAGTGGCATTGCATTTTTTATCAGATAAAATTTTTAGAGAAATTCCAATACACGTCTAAGCTAAATACACTACTAAACTAATGAATGAGAAAATAAGTATTATAAAGGTAGTATATTTTGCTAACAGATAAGTAAGAATACATAACAATTTGTCAATGACACACTAGCTCTGCAGATGCACCATTTATAGAAATCATTTAAACTCTTTCCCTCCTGAATAAAAAGCTAACAAAAGGCTTAATTTTGCTTCTGTAGTTACATAAGAAGTCGAAAATAAATTCTGGATTCTTCAAGTCAAAAGAGACAATTAAAGTTAGTTCCAGCTAATTTATAACTTACGTGAATTGAGTAGGAGCTCTAGATAAAAAGCAGCTTATGGTCTAAAATTTGGGAATATGCATTTTGTTGCTAATGTGGAAGTGAATAAGCAAAGCTGGTGTATTTACTAATAAAAAAAAATCCCCAAATCCTTGAGTATATTCACTAGGGAGGAAAAAAAAAAAGACAGCTTACTCATCTTACTGAAGATTAATAAATGTATTCAGAGTCAAAGGAATGATGCCAACATATCACTCTACAGATTATTAACAATGAAGACATCTGGTGGTCATCGCCTTAACTTGGGTCAAAGTTGAAGAGTCTAGACATTCTATGCCTCCTGATGTGATGCAATATGAACTACACAACAATGCTTTCTTATTAGAAGCCAACTTGGACTTTTCAAAAGAAAAAAAAAGTGGGGAGATTTCTGTAGATTAAAAGAATAAAGAGAACACCAAAGGCAATGTTTAAAGTAGTTAAAAAAAAAAAAAAAAGAAAAAGAAAAGAAACACTGCCACCGCACGCAATATAAGACATTTTTGGCATCACTGGGAAATTTGATTGTGGTCTGGATATTACTGTTAATTTCCCTAAATGTGATAACGAATGATATTATGAAAATGTAGAGAATATTATTCTTAGCCAGTGAATGCTGAAATATTTAGGTCAGGTATCACAATGTCTATTACCTTCAAGGATTCAAACCAATAATAAAAAAAGACATAAAGCAAATATTGCAAAATGTTAACTGCTAAATCCAGATGGAAGGTTGATCCGCTGGTATTATTCTTTCAACTTTTCTATAGGCCAAATACAGAAAAAAATTTTGAAAGAAAGATGAAGTCTATTTCATCAGTCATGACTTACAGCAATTGATGATACCTGTGTATCTCTGCTAAAACA